>OX411544.1:38328629-38549718 GCA_948146395.1 Fragum whitleyi
ATGAAATATCGAAGTATCGGGAGAGATGTGTAACACGAAAACTCTTTCTCTCTCTTTACCTCCACATTTCCTGTAATACCACACATATCATGCTGTAATGAATTAAAGAAAATATGATCGACAAGAATTTCATTGATTTTTCAATAGTTTTGATTTTATAAGTTGTCAAAATTTTCACGTGCATTACTTCTAAAAAAGATGGTTTGTTTATTTACACCTATAGATTAGGCTTCATGTACCGAATATATAACAATCATGATAAAATCAACGGTTATACAAATTTGAGAGACGTTTCCATGTCAATCAGAATGAAAAATAAGATTTATGTAATGATGGACAAATAAATTCACATTTTTGTCAGGATAACGTTGAATGGGGTATTAAGGAATTAATCAAACAAAGTGAAGAAAACAAAAAACAAAAACAAAATGTGTTGTAGTTCCGAAACTGTTTATCAAATGGATTCAATAAATTAAATTAGTAAGAATGCACCAACCTCTCTACTAAAGCCCACCATTCCTTGACATTTTCGTAAGATTTTGAATTTTCTTGTATTCTTAGAGATAATTCTAGCTGTTTTATTAGTCCGTTCAATGATGGGGTTATTTTTTTCAATTTGCATGTGTATATGAAACGTTTTAAAATGAGACATAAAGCATCAATTTTAGGGTGATTTTCACACCCAATGATAACATCTGAACATTTTAACTGAATTTGGTCATTTAAATCCCTGATTTTGAGGTTTATATATTGAATAAGGGGTTTTACTTTATCACATTCAAAGAATATATGAATTAAAGTTTCTTCGCTCGAGTTACAAAATGTACATAGATATGAATCAGATAATTCAATTTTATATAGGAAAGAATTTGTTGGAAGTATTCGATGGACAATTCTTACCTGGAGCCATTGTAGATACGTGTCATTTGTAACTTTGAATATATTTGAAAAGATTAATTTCCAGTTTATATCTGCATTGTTGAATATTGATTGCCATCTAATTGTGCCCGTTGGTAATTCGTCATTTTTTATAAGTATTGAGTAAATATATCGATTTGAGTTTTTGTTAGTCAGCAAGGGAGGTAAGTAACATATCATACTAGGGTTGTGTACCTTATCTAGTTCAGAGTAATTTGTGACAATTTTCTTTTTATTGATAAATGAACTTACTGAATTGCGTATGCTATAGTATTGTAGGAAGTTAATTTTTCCTTTTGTCATTTGTTGCATTGATTGCAATGTCATGAAAGTTCCGTTTATTGTAAATAAGTCTTTTATGAGTCTTATTCCATTATCGAACAAAGCATTATTTATAATAATTTTTTTATCAATTGTTATTTCATTATTGAAAAAAATTGGTGAATGTATTACTTGATTCCAATTGTCATAAGTAAATTTTTTCATAAATAATTCATAAGCTTCTAATACATCAGCCCAAAAGTCATTTTTAACATCTTTCTTTATTTTTGCACAATAAGCAGATCCATAATTAAAAAGTTTATGAACATTTACTAACATATAAGCTATTTTATAACATGAACTATCGCTATGCAATATCAAATTTTTTAACCATTTGATTTTCATACAGTGTATAAAGTTTCTTATGTCTGGTATTTTAAGGCCTCCTTCCTCATAATCTTTTATCGCAACTTTTGATTTAATTTTTGGTCTGCCGTTCCAAATAAATTCCTTAAAAATATTATTTAAGATTTTGATAAAATCTTCTGGAGGCGTTGGTAAACTTATAAAAAGATGATTAAAAATAGGAATAAGAAGCGTTTTTATAACGACTATTTTTCCGAAAGGCGTTAATTGTCGTCTCTCCCAAAAGGAAATAATCTTTTTTATTTTGTTCAATTTATCATCGAAATTTAGTTTGACCATCAAATTTAGATTAACATCAAACACAATTCCAAGAAGTTTAAACGATGTATCACCCCAAGAAAGTTTCGATTTGGTTTTTATCGAGCGAGTACTATACTTCATACATCCAATCCATATCAGTTTTGTTTTATCAAAATTAACTTTAAGACCTGAAATTTCAGCGAAATCATTTAAAATATCTAGGACAGCATTCAATGATTTTTCGCTTCCATCTAAAAGAAGCGAAGTATCGTCTGCAAACTGAGAAATCAGAAATTCATGATCCTGGATTCTTATTCCTGAAATATCCTTGCACTTTCTTATCTTAAGATTAAGTATTTGGGCACAGAGTATAAAGATGTAAGACGATATAGGATCACCCTGTCTGCAGCCCCTTTTAATAGAGAAATAATCAGAGAGATACCCATTTAATTGGACACATACTTCGGTTTTGTTTAAAAAAAGTTTGATCCATTTTGTAATCATTTCCCCGAAATTAAAGAATGAAAGTGTATTTTCTATAAAACTGAATGATAAAGAATCAAAGGCCTTTTCAAAATCTATAAGCATTAAAAGGCCGGGAATTTTATTTTCTTCGCAGTACTTCATAACATCGTAAACTAATCGAGTATTTTCACCAATATAACGATCTTGTATAAATCCTGTTTGCTCTTTCGAAACGAGATAGTCTAAAGTAGATTTTAATCTATTTGCAATAGAGCCAGAAGCTAGTTTGTATGGAACGTTTAAGAGAGTTATAGGTCTCCAGTTTTTTAGAAATTGTTTGGGTTTATTTTCTTTAGGTATGCATATAATCGTTCCCAATTTAATATTTCTTGAAAATTCCCCTGTTATAAATGCCCAATTTAAAGATCTGACAACAAATTTGCCAAGCTTACCCCAAAAAACTTTAAAAAAAGTTTGAGGAAAATCCGTCACACCCGGGACTTTTATCGTTTTTCATATTTTTTAAAGTTAGTGAAACTTCTTCAAATGTTAAAAGGCCTTCTAAGGAATTTGATTGATGATCATTTAGCTTATTGTATTGAACATTTTCGAATTCCTTTTTTAGATCAATATTTGTGTTAGTTTTTCGTTCATCGTACAAAGTTTCATAGAATTGCTTTACTTCTGTTAAGATTTCACGCTGTGAATAAATAATAGACCCATCCTCTCTTTCTATGAAAGGTATATTTTTCTTTTGAACGTGCTGTTTTTCTAGATTTGTGAAGAAATTTGTGGCTTTTTCGCCTTCGTCAACCCATTGGGATTTCGACCTTATGAATGACCCTTTAAGTTTGACATTTCGTATTTCATCAAGCTCATTTTTTAAATGGATCAGTTCCTCTTTATTGGACTCGTTTAAATTTGATTCCAAATTTTGGATATTTGAAATTAGAATTTGTTCGCGGTTATTTCTTTGCCTTTTTTTAAATGCTGAGTACGAAATGGTTATTCCACGGATTTCCATTAAAAGTATTTCTAGGAAAAGTTGATCGTTTATTATGAATTGTATATCTGATTTATCCAGTTGTAGAATATTTCTATGCTCATAAACCGGTAAGCAGTATTGTAAAATTGTATCATCTATTTTATCATTAACGCATTTTGTGTAATTTACGTCATTTAACAATGAGTTGTTAAATTTCCAATAACCCTTACCATGATTAAATGAACATAGTTTTATTTCAAGACAAATAATGGAATGGTCAGATTTGTAACTAATGTCTATGTAGCAGTTTTGTACATGTTCGAGTAAATTATCGGTAAGGAGATAAAAGTCTAGTCTACCTTGTTGTATTGGATTTAGTCTTTTCCATGTGTATTTTCTATCTTCACCGTGAATTTCCCTGAAGGGGTCAACCAAATCTCGATTTTGCATTTGATTTGAAATATATTTTCTTGCTTTTATATTATGATTGGAGTTCTTGTAGTTTTCATAATCAATTGTTGGGTTTAAGACCAAGTTGAAATCCCCACATAAGATATAGTTGGACTTATTTGAGAACGAATCTATGTAATTAAAGACATCAGCAAAGAAATTCGGTTCGTCTGAATTTGGCGCATAAATATTAATAAGTAGAAAGTTTAAATCTGATGTAGATAACTCTAAAATCAGAATTTGGCCACTATCATCTTTTTTTGTATTTTTGATTACAATACCATTTAGCATTCGTTTTGCCATGGCTGAAAAAACACTGACCATTCCACTCAGAATAGATATTTTTTTCAAGGTCCGAACAGAAATGTGTTTCCTGTAAGCATACTATGTCGGCATTTTTCTCTTTAAAAAGTGCAAATAAGTCCAAACGTTTTTTAGTATTGCTTAAACCTCTGCAATTATATGAAAGTATTTTAAGTTTATTCATGATACTCTATTGGTTTGAATATTGATATTACCAGCAAGACTAGATTCGATGTTCGTCCCCAACCCCCTCCTCTTAAATTCAGCTTGATTTAAAGTATTTCATAGAAAAGTCAGTTTGATGGGTAATTCCGAGCGTAATATTATTTTACAAACAAGGTGTATTTAGGACTAGGTTTTACCATTAGACAAGAGGACCATTGCCCCTAAAGCGCTGACCTGAGGTATTGTTCAGAGAGGTTACAAAATGCAAAATAATAAAAAAAAAAAAAAAAAAAAACACTACTAAAAGTGCTTTACAAGATTTGAACATGGCCAAGTTCCTGACTTCATTTGACCAAGCCTTTAAATTGTCAATTCTTACCAGGGGCCTCTTTCAATAAAGGTCCTACGATTGAAATTTGGTCGTATCGCAATCGTACGATAAAAATTGGCTTTCAAGAAACTTTTTGGCTTTCAAGAAAGGCGTCGTATCGTGAAATCTACGATAAAATATACGACAACTTCAGACCAGTCGTAAATTTTACAATTCTGTCTCTTAAATGAGCCTTAAATGTTTTCGGATTCCTTTCTAGCTCTCGCGGATGTTAGAACAATTATTTACCTATGCACATGCCAAATTTCCAAGCACAGTATAGTGTAATAAACGAGATATATTGAAAACAACAGATGCACCATCATTTCGATGTTTGATTTTACCCTGCGATAATCGTACGATTGTCGCAAAATGTTTTATAGTGGTGGTATTCAGTTGTTTATTTACCGGAAGAATCGACCCTTTTGTGATCATCACTTAAAACGTTTGCTTACCCTTCCTTGTGACACAGAAAGTGGGAGATACTAAATCAATCGATTTTTATGGATTTATAAATTACTTACTTTAAAAATAAAAAATAAAAAAAATACTCTCACATTATGCAATATGGATTCCTGTGTTTCATGCTTCAAGTATGACATAAATTAAAAGGAAAATTCCATAGCCTGAAGTCAAAACCATACAATTCTGATAAATAGGAGGATTTTTTATTAACAACAACAACATCATCATCATCACTATCATCATAAACAACAAAACCGCCGCACTTGATATTTTTTCTCTCTCTGTTCGTAAAAGATGAACTGAGCAAATAATCAAGCAGATACAATAATTGAACGGCGACATTGAGTCAGATTAAACATGTCTAAGCTTCATGTAACTGTTGTACATGTAGTTACACGGATACGACAACGAGCACTGTACTAGAACCGAAATTAGAGTAATCGGTAATTGAATTATAATATCCATCTAAAGTTCATTTCAATACTACCCCTCTATAGTTCGTTTCAATACCTTCCATATAGGGACAGAACTATACGATTTTAACAATTACATAACAAATACATACAAGAAAAATGGATGAGCCATTTTCATTTTTTCATCTTACCCTTTTAAAAATGTTTTATTCTTATACATGCTTATACTTCACCAGAAAACAACCAGCCAAACAAACAACAATGATAATAAAACATAATGATAATAAAGTCATACACCGAAAACTTAGTGCAGATGATCATTTACTAGAACATGTGCTTTTTAGCTCACCTGAGCACGGAGTGCTCAAGGTGAGCTTTTGTAGTCGAGTGATGTCCGTCGTCCGTCGTCCGACGTGTGTCGTCAACATTTACCTTGTAGACACTTTAGAGGCCACATTTTTTGCCCAATCGAGCTGAAATTTAGTCAGAATAATTGTCTTGATGAAATCTCAGACAAGATCAAAATTGGGTCAAGTGGGGTCAAAAATGAGGTCACGGGGTCAAATATTAGAAAAATCTTGTAGACACTCTAGAGGCCATATTTTTTGCCTGATCAACCTGAAATTTGGTCAGAATCATTGTCTTGATAAAATCTCAGACAAGTTTGAAATTGGGTCAAGTAGGGTCAAAAATTAGGTCACGGGGTTAAATATTTGAAAAATCTTGTAGACTCTCTAGAGGCCATATCTTTTGTCCGAATGACCTGAAATTTGGTCAGAATGATTGTCTTGATAAAATCTCGGACAAGTCTGAAATTGGGTCAAGTGGGGTCAAAAATGAGGTCACGGGGTCAAATCTTGGAAAAACCTTGTAGACACACTAGAAACCATATTTTTTGTCCGATCGTCCAAAAATTTGTTCAGAATGATTGTCTTGATAAAATCTTGGACAAGTTCGAAATTTGGTCAAGTAGGGTCAAATATAAGGTCACGGGGTCAAATCTTAGAAAAACTTCTAGACATTCTAGAGGGCAGTTTTTTTGCTCGTTCAACCTGAAATTTGGTCAGAATTATTGTCTTGATAAAATCTCGGACAAGTTCAAAATTGGGTCAAGTAGGGTCAAAAATAAGGTCACGGGGTCAAATCTAAGAAAAACCTTGTAGACAACCTAGAGGCCACATTTTTTGCCCAATTGACCTGAAATTTGGACAGAATGATTGTCTTGATGAAATCTCAAATAAGTTTGAAATTGGATCAAGTAGGGTCAAAAATGAGGTTCTGGGGTCAAATCTTAGAAAAACCTTGTAGACACTATAGAAGCCATTTTTTTGCCCGATCAACCTGAAATTTGGTCAAAATGATTGTGTTGATAAAATCTTGGACAAGTTAGAAATTGGGTCAAGTGAGGTCAAAAATTATGTCACTGGGTCATATCTTAGAAAAACCTTGTAGACAACCTAAAGGCCACATTGTTTGCACTATTAACCTGAAATTTGGTCAGAATGATTGTCTTGATGAAATCTCAGACAAGTTTGAAATTGGGTGAAGTAGGGTCAAAAATGAGGTTCTAAGGTCAAATCTTAGAAAAACCTTGTAGACACTCTAGAAGCCATATTTTTTGCCCAACCAACCTGAAATTTGGTCAGAATTATTGTCTTGATAAAATCTCGGACAAGTTCAAAATTGGGTCAAGTGGGGTCAAAAATGAGGTCACGGGGTTAGATATTAGAAAACTCTTGTAGACACTCTAGAGGCCATATTTTTTGCCTGATCAACCTGAAATTTGATCAGAATGATTGTGTTGATCAAATCTTGGACAAGTTAGAAATTGGGTCAAGTGAGGTCAAAAATGATGTCACGGGATCAAATCTTAGAAAAACCTTGTAGACAACCTAAAGGCAAGATTTTTGGCACTATTAACCTGAAATTTGGTCAGAATGATTGTCTTGATGAAATCTCAGACAAGTTTGAAATTGGGTCAAGTAGGGTCAAAAATTAGGTCACGGGATTAAATATTAGAAAAATCTTGTAGACACTCTAGAAGCCATATTTTTTGCCCAATCAACCTGAAATTTGGTCAGAATGATTGTCTTGATGAAATCTTGGACTAGTTTGAAATTGGGTCAAGTAGGGTCAAAAATGAGGTCACGTGGTCAAACTTTAGAAAAACCTTGTAGACACTCTAGAAGCCATATTATTTGCCCGATCAACCTGAAATTTGGTCAGAATCATTGCTTTGGTGATTTCTCGGACAAGTTCGAAATTTGGTCAAGTTGGGGCAAAAATGAGGTCCTGTGGTCAAATCTTAGAAAAACCTTGTAGACACTCTAGAAGCCATATTTTTTGCCCAATCAACCTGAAATTTGGTCAGAATGATTGTCATGTTGAAATCTCGGAAAAATTCAAAATTGGGTCAAGTGGGGTCAAAAATAAGGTCACAGGATCAAGTCTTGGAAAAACCTTATAGACACCCTCTAACCCGTATTTATGCTCAATCAACATCAAAATTGATCAGAATGATATTTTTAATGAAATCTAGGTCAAGTTCAAAATTGGGTCCAGTAGGGTCAAAATTGAGGTCACTAGGTCAAATCATAAAAAAATTTGTAGACACTCTGGAAGCCAAATTATTTGCTCAATTAATCTGAAATTTGGCCAGAATGTTCATCTTGATGAAATCTAGGTCAAGTTTGAAATTGGGTCAAGTGGGGTCAAAAACTAGGTCATGGGATCAAATCTTAGAAAAACCTTGTAAGCAGTGTAGAGGCATCATCTTTTGCCCAATCAACCTGAAATTTGGTCAGAATTCTTCATCCTTTCTAAGTTTACTTTAAACATTTCTTGAAAATTCACTCAGGTGAGCGATTTAGGGCCACTATGACCCTCTTGTTTACAATGCTCCACATTCGGCGCGACAGTCGGTTTACTTTCATTGGAAAGGGAATCGACAGTGTAAACTAAAATATCTAAGCAATTATGAGCACTTGCATTATAATGACAAAGATATTTAGATTTCGATGAGAAATGTGTAGTTCGACGAATTATGTTTTAATAAACCTCGTTAAATATGCATCAATATACAAGTAAATGGCTTTTCTACGGTCAATTTGCTGATTTACCCTTTTTGGCAGTTCAAAACGCGGACAATATACTCACCAACGCGGAAGTTTTTATCATATGATCAGCACGTGCAGATGTGAAAGATCAACTTTACGATAATCTTATGAGGTCGTACAGTCTGCGATTTTCAACGATATTTTTGTGAAAGCCGTTTACGACCGTCTTAAATATAATCGTACGATATTTATAAGATAAATCGTACGATACTTTTTCTTGAAAGAGGCCCCAGGATTAAAGACATTTTGGTCAAATATGTTATCTCTAAGAGTACACACAAGATTTTTCTACGATTTGATGCCTTGGCCGAGCTTTGACCCCACTTTACCAAATTAAAAACTCGTCCGAGATATCATGTAGTCAAACATTTTGATCGAGTTTCAAAATTTTTCTAAGGTTTTAACCAGTAATCTAGTTTTGGACCCCATTTGGCCCAAGTTCGAACCTACCTGTCCTAAGGCTTTTATTCTGCTAGAGTTTAAGGAATTTGGGTAGAAATTATGGCCACAAGAGTGCACACGAGGCTTATCTAATGTTTGACCCTGTGACTTGTATTTCCCCCCTACTTCACCCAATTTTTTTCAATAATCTGAGATAGTATGTAGTCAAACATGCATACCAAATTTTAAGGACATCCGCACATCCGACGCCGTTAAAAACATTCGAGGTTCTGTAATCGTTTTAAAACTATGAATCGAAATTCAAACAATGTTTTTGGATTAAGCTGTATGTAAGGATGTCAAAACATGTTAAAAATTGAATAAATTCAAAAATTTGTTTTTTTCTCACAATTTTTGGAGCATTTTCCCGATTTTAGGGTATTCAAAGAAAACGACAAGCAAGTATTCACTGTTACTCCTTGCCTACATTGCGCATAGAAAGCAAATAAAACTTATGAGTATGGTAAAAAGAACCCCTACCTCATATCCCTGCACAAAAATACCAACAATTTGTTATTTCTAATATTAAAAAAGTGTTTTGAAATCTAATAATTTTTTGTGAATTACCTCCCTTTAAATTAACAAATGGGTCAAAATATCTTAAAAGATAAGACTGTGCCGCCACCTTTTTTTTATGTCAAAATATTCTTCATTACGCCACAAATTTATATTGAGATTATAGGAAAAAGTTTAAAGTAAAACTTATTTTACTGGGAAGCATGTATTAGTAGCCTTTAATACTGGTTGATCCAGTGACCTTGTTTTTGACCTTACTTGAAACAATCGCGAACTTGTCCGAGTGATAATATAGACAAATATTCTGACCAAGTATCAAGACATTCTAGCTAAAAGCATGGTCTCTGGAGTGACCTGGCCAACATTCTGACCAAGTTTCATGAAGATTGGACAATATTTGTGGCCCCCAGGGTGTAAACAGGAAATTGGCATTAAGGCCCCTTTTACCTTGATATGCCATGGATCCTTCCCATTTTCCAAAGGGTTCCTCCTGGTGACCTGACAAGCATTCTGAAGATTGGGCAATATTTGTGCAGGAATTGCTCAGGTGAACTTAAAAAGGGCCAACATGTATTTACATGGCATAAGTTATTGAAGAATAAGCCGAAGAGTGTAGGTTGAAATACATAAAAGAAGTAATGCAACGTATTTCCCTGGCCATATAGAGATGACATTTCACAAGAACCAAAAGACGTTATCTTGTCATGCGTTTAGTCCCCAGAAGTAGTGAATGAGAGAGGACACTTCAGATTTAAGACAGATGACTTGAGTAGGATCAAGGTTGCTCTTCAAGTGAAACACGAGCATTCTTACATGAAGTGATTAACATGTGTAGAGTCCGTAACCAAACTGACTGTTCTTAATTAGAAGTCCCTCTCCTGGTGCTGAGGAGTTTTTGAAAGTTTAAAAAGTTCATTTTGATGATAAAATAGTTGGTTGTGACAAATCTACATTTTTTTTTTTTGTAAAATACGTTTTGGATTTATTTTTTAGTTAAGTTGGTGTTAAATAACATTTTTAGGCAAGATGTATGTTATTTGAAAAAAAAAGGATTTTTATTTTAGTCATTTACTTCATTTAGATTAATTCTAGTCAGAATGTATACAATGGTGCAATTATATTCATTAAAATTCTATTTTAATGATTATGAAACTTGTTGATTTTATATCTTACATGTCCGTAACCAATTACATCAGTCAGAAAAAATGCCTCCATAAACATATTTCGAAGCTAAAGTCTTGCCCATTGTCCAATTTGACCAAACTTAGCAGAAATGTTCCTTAGGTGACCCAAATGTTTTTTTTCTCAAAATTTTGATTGACCAATAGATAGTTGTGGCAGTGCGTGGTTCAAATTTCAATTCAAAATATTAAATTAATCTTCTCCGCTAAAAAAAGTTTCGAAATTTTGATTGGTCCATTAAAATGATCTTTTCCTCCCACTCGATCGAACAATTGCAAAGTAATCGGTCATGATTGTACTTTTATTGTTGTTATGTATAAGCTATAAATAAACCTAATGGTATTTACCGTGTCTATTTTTAGACTGGGAATTTTCTTATCTCTTGATTCTGTTACGTAAATGTATGTAGAATTATGTAGATCTTTCTAGAAAGGCCTTTTGGAAGGAGATTCAGACTCTAGAGTATTCTTATGTTCTATACTATTCCAGATTGTTCTATAGTATTATATAAAGGGGTTCCTACAGCATTCTTGGTTCACTTGATTTAGACTTATGGTTTCATTTAGTAGTACTGTGTTAAACTAAAAGGGGATTTCTTGTTATCTTAAAAGTGTGTTTAAAAGCGTGTTTAATTTTAAATTCGGATATTATTGGACTTATTATTTGTGGACCAGGAACTTAATTAAATTGGATCTAAAATTAAAACTTTAGGATTAAACATTCAAGGTATTGTAAATTGTTTTTGTATTTATTTCATATTGTCAATAATTCTGGTATTATTGTCAATAAATATTGTTAATTGTAAAGTTTGTTGCTGGCTTCTTTGTTCGTGTTACATTGGCACGTAACAATTTGGGGGCTCGTCTCGAGATACGAATATCAGACAAACAAACAAAACAAAACAAATCAAACAAATTCTTTATTTATATCTACTGTTCAAAATTATTTAAGAAATTAATTTCATATTTCAATTTTGATAAATCTAGAGTGCACTTTCACTATTATTTATCGAAATCTTACATTCCTATTCAAATACAGCAACAAGCTACCATGTCTTTTGACTTAGAAAAATTTACGCACGAACCTTCCGTGGAGTTATTGAATTTGGGTAAAAAGCCTGATTTGCTCAATCTTGCCAAGCATTATGAATTAAAAGAAGTCAAGTCCTCATTGCGAAAGCATGAAATTAAGAATATTTTGGTTCAATATTTTGTTGATGAGGACATTTTTGATGAAAAGGCTCTGTCTCTCATTGTTGATGTTCCATCAGTTTCAAGCTCAAGAGATCTTGAACTGTTAAAACTTCAACAAAGGGAGAAGGAATTGGAAATAGAAAGAGAGAGAGAAGAGCGGAAATTTCAAGAAAAGCAATTAGAAATTGAAATTGAAAGAGAAAGAGCACAAAGAGAAATTGAAGAAAAAGAAAGAGAAAGGCAATTTCAAAGGGAAAAGGAAGAAAGGGAAAGAGAGAGAGAAAGGGAAAAGGAAGAGCGAGAAAGAGAAGAGAGAGAAATAGAAAGAGAGAGGGAAAGAGAAGAAAGAGCATTTCAATTACGATTAAAAGAATTAGAAATACAAGATAGAGCAAATCAGCCCAGAGATATGTATAATGACCATTTTGATGTAACAAAACATTTTAGGCTTGTTCCTCAATTTCAAGAAAATGAAGTTGATACATATTTCGAACATTTTGAAAAAGTTGCAAATAACTTGAAATGGCCAAAGGAGCAATGGACCTTACTTCTCCAAAGTGTCTTAGTAGGAAAAGCTCGCAATATTTATTCGCAACTTAGAACAGAACAAAGCAATGATTATGATACTGTAAAAGAACTCATTCTCAAAGGTTATGAGCTGGTTCCAGAAGCATACAGACAACAATTTAGAAGTTGTAGAAAAGAATCTGGCCAGACTCACGTTGAATTTGCAAGAAACGAAGAAAAATTATTTGACAGGTGGTGCTATTCTAAGAAAATAGACCAAAATTATGATAATCTTAGACAACTTATATTAATTGAACAATTCAAAAATTGCATTCAATCTGACATTAAGTCACATTTAGATGAAAAAACTGTTGAAACTATACATGAAGCAGCTCGTTTAGCTGATGATTACTACCTTACACACAAAAATTCTTTCGTTAATAAAGCAAAACCTGCTTCCTCACATCCCCAAAATAAATCTATGTCTGGTGATTCATCTAGCATGTCTAGTCAATCGAATTCACCTAAACCAAAGTCTACTGGTGAAACCAATGTTCAAAATCCCTTATCTCGAGTACATTGTACTTTTTGTAAAAAACCAGGTCACCTTATTTCGGAATGTTTTAGATTAAAAAGGAAGAAGGAACTGAGTGCAGCCAAACCTACAGGGCTCACCAGCCTTCAGCCTAAATCACAGCCTTCTTTTGAGTTAAATTCAATTGTTAAGGCAGAACCAAATTCTGATTCCTGTATGGAGATTTTTGAACCGTTCATTTTGGATGGTTTTGTATCACTTTCAGGTGATATGTGCCCACCTACCCCTATTAAAATTTTAAGAGACACAGGAGCTTCTCAATCTCTTATTTTAGCAGATGTTCTGCCTTTTTCTGAGAAGACTTCGTCTGGTACTAGTGTCCTTATTCAGGGTGTAGAGTGTGGTGTTATTAATGTTCCTCTTCATAAGGTTAATTTGTCCTCGGATTTGGTTACTGGTTCTGTGGTTGTTGGTGTTAAACATTCTTTACCATTTAAAGGTGTACATTTATTGCTAGGCAATGACTTAGCTGGAGATAAGGTTGTTGTTAATCCTCTTGTAACTGACACACCTAATGTAGGTCAAACAGATGATCCTATTTTGCAGGAAATACCTGATTTGTACCCTTCATGTGCAGTAACTCGGGGTATGGCTAAAAAAGCTTCCTTGAAAAATTCAAATGATATTGACTTAACTGATACTTTTGTTGGTCAATATTTCAATGACGAGATTAAAAAGTCTTTTAATCTTAGTCTGCCTGATACTCAGACAGACTCGTCAAAATTTTGTCAGTCATCTCCAAGGTCAAATGACCAAGGTCATGAAACGCATTCAAAGTCAAAGTTAATCCAGGAACAGCAAAATGATCCTGAGATTTCAAAGTTAATTGATAGGGCATTACCCGAAAAAGAAATGTCTCAGAATCCTGTTTGTTACTATAAAAAGAATGGTATTCTGATGAGAAAATGGCGACCATTTGATGTCCCAGCTGATGACGATTGGGCTGTTCATCACCAAATTGTTGTTCCAAAGTCATATCGCCATGAAATACTTAGTATAGCCCATGAAAGTCCAATGTCTGGTCATTTAGGTGTAAACAAGACTTATCACAAGATTATGACTCATTTCTTTTGGCCTGGACTTAAATCGGATGTTTCCAAATATTGTAAAAGTTGCCACACTTGTCAAATGGTAGGGAAACCTAACCAAGTTATTCCAAAAGCAAGGTTACAACCCATTCCAGCTTTTGATGAACCCTTCAGTCGAATAATAATAGACTGCGTTGGTCCTTTACCAAAAACCAAGTCAGGTTCTGAATATTTGTTGACAATTATGTGTGCTTCTACCCGCTTCCCAGAAGCAATTCCTTTAAGGAACATTAAGGCAAAGTCAATTATTAAGGCTCTTGTCAAGTTCTTTACTTTTGTTGGCCTTCCAAAATCAGTTCAGTCTGATCAAGGATCAAACTTCATGTCAGGCATATTCCAACAGGTTATGCATGAATTAGGTATCAAGCAATATCGGTCATCTGCTTATCACCCTGAAAGTCAAGGTGCTTTAGAAAGATTTCATCAGACCCTAAAGAATATGATAAGGTCATATTGTTTTGATACTGATAAAAATTGGGATGAAGGTATTCATTTGCTATTATTTGCAGTCAGAGAATCTGTTCAAGAATCTCTTGGCTTTAGCCCCTTTGAGTTAGTTTTTGGTCATTCTGTTCGTGGGCCATTAACACTCTTAAAAGAGAAATTTCTTGCTGATGATGAAACACCCTTGAACTTGTTACAGTATGTTTCTGACTTCAGAAATAAACTGTCTAGGGCATGTGAGGTTGCTAGGTCAAATCTTAAATCATCTCAGAGCAAAATGAAGGCAAGATATGACAAGCATAGTGTTGATAGGAAATTCGAACCAGGTGATAAAGTCCTTGCTCTTTTGCCAATACCTGGCCGACCCTTACAGGCAAGATATTATGGCCCGTATACTATTGATAAGAAAACAAGTGATTTGAATTATATCATCAATACTCCCGGAAGGCGTAAAAATAAACAAATGTGTCATGTAAACATGTTAAAAAAGTATTTTGACAGAGATAGCTCTATTTCAAAACCAGTTACAGTTGTAAACACTGTCCCACAACAATCAAATATGATTGAATCAGAAGTTAGTTCAGACTTTAGTGAAAAATCTGTTCCTGGTCCACCTAAACTTGAGAACTCTGAAATACTTAAGAATCTTGACGACAAACTTTCACATTTGGAGCCATCTCAACGAGAAGAGCTGAAACAGTTGATTAATGAATATAAACATTTATTTCCTGACATCCCCACAAGAACTGATAAAATATATCATGATGTCATTGTGGAAGATTCTCAACCAATAAAACAACATCCTTATAGAATGAATCCAGTGAAACAAAAAGCCCTTCAAGATGAAGTGAATTACTTATTGGAGAATGACTTTATTGAACCCAGCCAAAGTAATTACAGTTCACCATGTATATTAGTTCCAAAGCCAAATGGAACATACAGAATGTGTACTGACTATCGAAAAGTGAACTCTGTGACAAAAACTGACTCTTTTCCAATTCCCAGAATTGATGACTGTATTGACAAAGTCGGTAATTCTAAATATGTCACCAAATTTGACCTTCTCAAAGGATTCTGGCAAGTTCCGCTCACTGCTGGGCTAAAGAAGTATCAGCATTTGCTACTCCAACTGGTCTGTACCAGTGCAAAGTTATGCCGTTTGGGATGAAAAATTCTCCTGCGACGTTTCAGCGGCTTGTAAATATGGTTATAGCTGGCTTAGATGGCTGTGACGCATACATTGATGATGTCATCATCTATACAGATACATGGAGTGACCACCTTCAAAGAATCAAACAATTCTTCGACCGTCTCAGTGATGCAAAATTGACTATTAATCTTGGAAAAACAGAATTTTGTCACGCTACTGTTACTTTCTTAGGACAGCTTGTGGGACAGGGTCAAGTTAAACCTTTAGAATCTAAGGTCAATGCTATCTCTGAGTTTCCTGTGCCTGCTACTAAAAAGCAACTGATGCGATTTCTTGGTATGGCTGGCTACTATAGAAAGTTTTGTAAGAATTTTTCTATAATAGCTGAACCTTTAACAAATTTATTAAAGAAAAATGTTAAGTTCAAATGGAATGATAACTGTCAAGTTGCCTTTGATCGCTTAAAAGCCATACTAAAGAGCACACCAGTTCTTTTAGCACCTGATTTTTATAAATGTTTCAAATTAGCTGTTGATGCAAGTGATGTTGGTATTGGTGCTGTTCTTTTGCAAGAAGACGATGATGGTATAGATCATCCAGTTTGTTATTATTCTAAAAAATTAAACAAACATCAGGAAAACTACTCCACCATTGAAAAGGATTGTCTTGCTCTGATTTTGGCAATCCAACATTTTGAAGTTTATTTAACATCTGCAACTTCTCCTATAGTTGTATTCAGTGACCACAATCCCTTAAGATTTCTTCACAAACTTAAGAGTAAGAACCAAAGATTATTGAGGTGGAGTTTGTCACTTCAAGAATTTGATCTTGATGTAAGACACATTAAAGGAAAAGACAATATTATACCAGATGCTCTGTCAAGAGTCTAAAATTTTGAATTGTCTTATCTTTAATATAAAATTGAATTTAACAGTACCATTTCACTATATTTTTTGTTTATATGTATATATGTTTGTATATATATATCTCTTTTTCAATTCTTTTGATGAAAATTGTTTGTATTTTCATGCTAGATGTGCTGAAATGTTTCAACAAATCATGATATTATTAATTATGTAAAGTATATTATCATTGTATATGCTAAAGATAATACAAAAAGAAAGATTTATTTCATAAACCTTTCTTTTTTCTTTCAAGGGGGAAAGTGTTATGTATAAGCTATAAATAAACCTAATGGTATTTACCGTGTCTATTTTTAGACTGGGAATTTTCTTATCTCTTGATTCTGTTACGTAAATGTATGTAGAATTATGTAGATCTTTCTAGAAAGGCCTTTTGGAAGGAGATTCAGACTCTAGAGTATTCTTATGTTCTATACTATTCCAGATTGTTCTATAGTATTATATAAAGGGGTTCCTACAGCATTCTTGGTTCACTTGATTTAGACTTATGGTTTCATTTAGTAGTACTGTGTTAAACTAAAAGGGGATTTCTTGTTATCTTAAAAGTGTGTTTAAAAGCGTGTTTAATTTTAAATTCGGATATTATTGGACTTATTATTTGTGGACCAGGAACTTAATTAAATTGGATCTAAAATTAAAACTTTAGGATTAAACATTCAAGGTATTGTAAATTGTTTTTGTATTTATTTCATATTGTCAATAATTCTGGTATTATTGTCAATAAATATTGTTAATTGTAAAGTTTGTTGCTGGCTTCTTTGTTCGTGTTACATTGGCACGTAACATTGTCCCTTCTCTGTAATTGTTGTAGCAGATTGTGGCCAATTCTAACTCTTAAATAATGAAGCCTGCCATTACAAACCAATCGACCAATTTGAACGGAAATTTTCCTACTATAACTGTTCTCTTAAGTCATTCAAGAAATTTTGCCTTCTCTTCGACGTCGCGCCAATACTTGCGTATTCTTGAAAAATTGCGCACTCCTCGAACTTGAAATATCAAAATTCGGTCAATATTGATCACACCGTAATAATCTGTATACTAAAATAACGATAATAAATAAATTTACCAAATAAAGTCTTCAGACAGTCGAATTCTAATGGTATCATACCTTAGACACATTTATCTTACTGGGCGTAAAAAAATGTAACACAAACGGCTTGTTACGTTTCAGAAAATGAATAATTCTTGCTTGCTTGTTGGCGCTTTTATCATCGTTGTCAAATTTCGTCATTGTCCTTTCACATGATATCATTTTTTCGGAAAGTACGAAATTCTTTTAGAGAAAACATGAGAAAACAATTTCTGTCGAAAAGGTTAGATTTTATATTTAACATTCACGCGTAATAATGAAACGATTTTAACATTGTTTAAAGTTTAGAATCTTTCTAGTAAGTTCCAAACACAAAATACTTTGAATATGTTATCTAGCGATGTAAAAACGTTTTAAGGCTTCGATTCATATAAATTTGAGAATGTCTACCCGCAATGTAATGCACGCCAAAATAAGAAAAAAATGTTGTAACTCATGAATTTAGATATTGTTTCATTGTAATATGGTCACCATATGAATTAGTAACATTGGCACATTAAATGGTCAAAGCTTTGAAAGAACTGCCGCCCCTTACATCATTCTGTTGATTTTATATAGTATCTACGATAACAGCTGAAGACAATCCTCTCAGTTTGGTGTCATTTTTAATCGAGTCCAAAAAGATGTGAATGCATTTGCCTGTGTGAAATAAACAGAACAATGTGAGGCCCATTTTGGAGTGATAAGGAAAGATCACCCACAATTTGCAAAAGGTTAGGTATCTGAGAACATTCTTTGAAAAACATTGAAATCTGACCTTTAATGTAGAAGACTTGAGATCGCACGGTTTTTGGCATTTAGGCATCTTTTTCTAGTATTCAGCAGGAAACCCCGACAAAATGCACAAGATGAGATGACTAAAAACATGGTGTGAAAGTTTCATCCAAAGCAAACCATATATATAAGAGGGGGAAGTTACGTTCAAAAGATATTTGCACACCTGAAAGGTTACCTAAACATTTTTTTTTTCAAAAAAATGAGCCCCCTTTTCCATTACGTTGAAAATACAACAAAACCTGAAGAAGATGAAGATGAAGAAGAAGAAAAAGAAGAAGAGGAAGAAAATGTTGGTTAGGTTTCTTCCATTATTGTAATGAAATCCCTCAGTTTCAATTGAATAAGGTGTTTTCTCGATTGAAAATACAAGAAAATGCGGGATTAGTAACAAGAACATGAAATAGACAGACATAAAAATTGCACGCTATAATGTAAACATTTACACAGTTGTATCGATATTTTCTGTAGGTAGTGCAGGTTACTTATCGAATATGTAAAATCCCTGTACAGAACCTGATATGATGTAATTTTATTATTGTTGTTATTTCGATAAAGTTTTTTACATCATCAAATACACTCAGATAAATTTCTTTTCTGTGCATTTCTTTATTTTGTATACCTGTTATATCATTAAATATACGGGATACGACCGTTCGAAGAAAGCTCCATCGATTCTCTGCGACAAAATATCGAGTTTTGGAACAATTGCCTTTGGTCTACAATTGTTTTGGCTATTAAATTCCATTTATAAGCGTGCATACTTTTAGATTTTGAATCGTTGATTAGTCAAATCGCAGTTCATCTGGCTTTATATTCATACCCACGGTGAAATAAATATAACATATTTTTTTTCAATCCAAAAAAAACAACACAAATTAGACAGACAATTGAAACATTTTCCAATTAGCACAACATTAAACATAATTTAAAAAAAGCATGCTTTTAAAAGAGTAAATTGAAAAAGATTACTTTTAAGTCGCACCGCAGGATCGAACTCGGTCCGCTTAATCAATATTCTTTTGTCCTCATCCACTCGACTACGCAACTCAGATAAAAAAGTGCATGTTTTTCTGTATAATAAAGATAACCAATTGACATGAACAGTATTCTCAATAATATTGATTGATCCAGTGTTTATATACAACATCGTTATCGCGTGAGCTTTATGCCTGAAATGATAATTATTAGCTTTCTTTAGTTCTGCGTATATCCTTCTATTTGATAAGTATAAGGTTTGAATAGCAACAAATTTCCTACATTTTACTTCGAAGCAACGATCTTTCAACTTACAAACAGATTTAATCATACTTAGGTAAAAAGTAGTTAAATAACATTGTTATATGTATAATTATCATGCAGTATTTGCAATCTTTGTCAAAATAACAAATAGTTCGGATCTGTCGTTTGCAGCAACTCCGTGAAATTCCGTCTGTCGACGGCAACCATTTTTGAACACATGTCGTCTTTGAGGAATCGCTGTCAATTTTTGGGAATTGATGGTTCAAATTTGAAAGAAAAATTTGCGAATGATAAGACTTTAGTTGTGTGATAGTTTAACTAACATTATTTTTGAGAAATACGCGAAATATCCTAGCAAAAAGTCAAATTTTGTAATTCTTAATGGGAAACCTCCAAAATAATCAATGGCCGTGACTTTATTTTGGAGGGATACAAGTAAAAATTTATTCTCTAAAAGCGCTGAACACTTGCATGTTTGTTTATAAACTTAAGAATACCAGAGCCCTGGTCGTTTATCCATACGAGTAGATTTATTTGACCTACCGTCTACTTGACACAATTCGATGTAGTTGACTTTCATCGCCTTCGCAACCGGTTATACGGTCTGTGAACGCATGGCAGCAATCGGAACACCTCCGATCAATCCAATTTTTAACGATCAACATCGGAAGTACGCCGAGGACCGATCGTAGATTGGCCGAAGGTTTCAAATCGGTAAACAGGATCGCAAAATATTTCGGGAGAATCACATGACTGCCACATACAACACGTGGTTTCCACATAAGGAAAGTTAAGCACGGAACAAATTCGTACGGGATTTATTACCCCATCTTTCGAGCAGTTAAAGCAACTGATAGAATGTTTGGAGTCTTTCATGAATATTTACATCATTCAAATTACATCTACACATGTATAACAATAAAATTTTCAATTAAACTGATTGTCCATAACAAGTTGAGGTGAGAAATTATCCGGTGTAGAGTTCATGTGATATGTATTGTCAAAAAAAACTGAATAAAATTGTCTTGAGTATTATATTGCGGTTTGTTTAATCTATGCTGCGCATTCCAACATAAAAAGTATATACTGTAACTAAAAGAATGTTATATCATTGTTCTAGTTAAAGTATCTGTAAATAATCTTATTCGAGAACTGAAAATGTCTAGCCAGAATGTAATGCTTGTCACATAAAGTACGCCAACGTCGAATTCGTTGTCTAAGTTGTTACCTTACCTTATCCAAATTGTTCTTGATATTGGTGATTAACGATTTAAACGTGGCAACAGAAAAATAATTGTGCATGTTGCTCATGTAAGGGAACCAAGGTTATTAATGATCGTGTCGAATACATTAACATCATAAAGTTTATAACGATTTGATTGTCAGGCACAATTTCTTCTTTACATAATGTTTCCAATTACTGTTTGTGTCCTGTTATCATAATTTGATTGAGATATTGGACCGACTACACAAAAAAAAAAACGCGAAGTACATATGTGATCTGTCTAGCAAAAATGGACAATATTGGAAGTGTGAAATCCTGGTTAACCCATGTTAAGTGTGCAGGCTGACCAGAATCGGCACGCTTCGCTTTTTCAGTTTTTTTTATTTAAATGATCAATCTACCTTTATCTTTATTTTCGGAATGCGGCTTCTGATAAAATTTTGCTTGGTTAAAAACATATTACAATTTCTTTTGATTTTACGGACTTTCAAAACTCCGTTTTCGTGAGGCGTTTCCTTATGCTATGTCACGAGTTCGTGCAAGGATAGAAAAGGATCCCTCGAATCCCTTCGCATCAGCAATACGGGCCACGAAGATAGCCCAGCTGCATTGAAGCCTTAAATATATGGCGAATCGAAAAAAAGGAACACAATTCAGTAATTTATTAATTCATTAATGTAGGCGCAACCCGTCTCTACGTCGGATTTGTTAAAAGAATCAAAGCTTTCTGCTGTTGTCTGAATTAGGAATAAAGACGGGTAAATTTATCAAATAAAAATAGATTGTCTGAAATTAGTAATAAAGACGGTTAAATATACATTGTTCATTTAAATACCAATGCGAGATTGAACTGTATTAAAGTGGATTCAAAAAAATAAATCCTCGGATTGCCGGTTTTGTACTCCGTATCGTTATATATTTTTTCTTCGTTCTGAGAGGGCTTTGTCTTACTAATGAATTACTCCAATTAAAAATCCTCTATCTAAATGCGTGGTATTGTGAATGTACAAATGTTAAAAGAGGCAGTAATGACGTTACAAAAACTAACGTCAGTATTGAGCGTAACGTCTTTTACATTCCATGGAATTTATAAAGCTTGATTTCTTGTAAAGTGGTTGAGAATCTTTATCTTTCAGTAAGCAATGTCGATAACTTTATTTTGAATAATACTCTTAAATCTGGATATCTTAAATGTTAAATCCCTGAAATCGTTGATTGATTCTTTCAATTACTGCGTACGAATTTGTCGTTCTACGGTGTATTATCGGGTACACGATTTTTAGCTGACCTGAGCACAAAGTGCTCATGGTGAGCTATTGTGATCGTACAATGTCCGTCGTCAGTCGTGGGTCGTCCACAATTTCTTTAAACATCTTCTCCTTCTAAAATGACGGGCCTATCTTGATGAAACTTGACAGGGGTGTTCCTTGGGTCAAGCTCTACCACAGTTGTTCAAATAATTGAAATCAACCCTCAACTTTCCCTTTACCCTTAGCGCAAAGGGTGAAAATAGGAAAATCTCCAAAACTCTTCTCTTCTGAAACCAGAATCTCAGGCAGCTTTCATGTTTAGTTTGAAGCATGATCTAGTAGACCTCTACCAAGTTTGTCCATATCAAAACCCTGAAGTAATATTTGGGCTCCAACCGGGCACAACCCTTTTTATAGCGGGCGCATATTAACTTGAACCTGACCTTAATGCAGAATAAATAATACGCTCATGAATAAAACTCCGAAGATACTTCGGCACGTGACGATCAAGCATGGACATTCCGTTATACTGCAAAAATTACAGGTACGCGTGGAGTAAGTAGTTTACCTAAATACGGGGCGCCTAGTCATGTAGCAGATGATTTCAAAATCGATTATTGCGACTGAGAGAGGGTATTTCATTTCATTTCCATTCAACACATAAATTGCATTTAAAGAAATTTGGAAATTTATATTATTCTCACCCGCATCTTAAGATTTTTAAATAAGAAATTCAATTTATGTATTGATTCACTGGTTCAGAGGATGACCAAATATCGCCGTTACAGTGAACAGCATGTGCGATAACAGGTTAACAAAGCTAACACGTGCACTCCAACTTTACGTTTGGATTCCGCAGATAAGTCGTGTTTTGCCGCGGAGAAACGACCGGTATTTAATTTATTTAAATCACAAAGGCCAGGTTTAGGTCAATATGCTTCCACTATACATAGAATCAAAGAGCGAAATCTTTTAAAATCTTCTTCTCTGAAACCAGAAGGCAGGCAGCTTTCATATTTGGTATGTAGCATCATTTAGTGTGTCTGTACCAAGTTTGTTCACATCAAGACCCTGGGATCATATTCGGGCTTTGCCCGGGCGCATCCCTTTTAGCTCTTCTGAGCACGAAGGTTAAAAAAGGAAAATCTTCAAAAATCTTCTTCTCGAAAACCGGAAGGCAGACAGCTTTCATATTTGGTATGTAGCATCATCTAGTGAGCCCCTACCAAGTTTGTTAATATCAAGACCCTTGGGCACATTTAGGCCCCACCTGGGTGCACTCTTTTTTACATAGAATCAATGAGTGAAAAGGCACATCCTTCTTGCTCTTGGCTAAAAACATTCCATGGTATTGATCTTAGGTAGAAATTATCTCCTTGTTGACATTTGCATGTTTAAGTATAGGATAGACAACGAGTGCCGTGGTATATGGGAAATAGACACGAGCTTCAGCGAGTGTCTATTTCCCATATACCGTGGCATGAGATTGTAAATCTGACTTAGACCACGCTTTTCTATCATTGTCTGTAATTTTAACCCGAACATCTGGACAACAAAAACGATTAAAACTCGCTGTGATATTACTTTTATTATGCGTAATTATGCCGAAACTATACTTATCAATCTATAATCGATGCTTATTGCAGCTCTTTTGCATGTATGCAACTGTAGAAAGTCTTTTGGAAAAAACGATCATATAATATGCTCGACACTTTCTTAAAATGACACGGCACACAAAACCTGTCAAGATTCACGTGCACAACACACTTTCATTGTATATCTGTAAATACAATGCTGGGAGTTGTATCTGTGATTTATTTTTTGAAATACGACTCTCTGATTGACCGATCCGCTTCAAGCGTGGTCTAATTAATGCTATGTCTAGGGGTAAAAAAGACTCAGGTAAGCAATCTAGGACTATCATGGTCCTCTTGTTTATTTCTGCCATCGTGCTGATGTAAAATGCTCGCGAGTTTATTTCCGTCACAACAACCAAAATTGGCTACGGAAATGAAATGCCATCACGTAGGAGCATGGATACGGAAATAAAATACAGTGTTTATGTTCATGCACCGAGCGTCTAGACATTTCATATATTGGCAACCTACTCTTTGATAAAAGTAGGTTTGATCTTTGTTAAACAAATACAATGATTTTTTTTATTAAGCTTGCATAATAAACGAAATCAAATCGGACGATAAATATATATATAGAACACGTCACTAAAGATAAGAAATCAATCGCGTTCATTTAAATTTTTCAATGAAAGTTATATTTTTTATGGATTGTATTACTCTGTGGTTTTGGATCTTTTTCCGTTTGACTGGTGTTGTTTCTTTTCATTTCCTTTAAATTTCATTTATAGAAAGCTTCTTACATGCAATCGAGTACGTGACCCATTCCTGAAGGCAATTTTAAAGCTTCATAAAGTTTTTTGATCAATGCATGAATTGCACATTTGAACATTTTTTAAAGGTCATGTTTGAAGAATGGCAATAGAAAATAACTTCTGTTAATCACATTTACGGAAAATAAGAAATTAAGGTTTTAGACAAAAAGTTGGGTACGCACAAATTCGACATTACAATCATAGCGTGGGACTGGTATAGAACCATCGATATACATATGATATTGAATGAGTGGTCACTGAATACCGAATTTATTGACCGAGTCAACTATAAACACATAAAAACGAGGCTTTGTCGAGTTTTTTTTTTTTTTATTTGTTTGATTGTTTTAGATGACAAGTTTTATAAATTCGGTATTTTATGAGCACATATTTGATATTCTATTTATAATATGACCTATTTTTTGCGATAAATCAAGGAAAGTTTTGAGCTGTTTGCCAAATGATTTCAGCAAATTCTTTGCGACGTCATTTTCTCAACGAAAATATAACGTTGCTTTACGTTCTTAGATCGTTTGCATAGGTATTGCAGTCGTGTAATATCAAAAATATTTAACGGGGATATTTCACTCCTGCGACGCAGGTAATTTTAAAGAAATAAATGTTTAATGTAGACTACAATTTTGGGCATGTTTGATTATTTTCTTAGTTCGTATATGCCATGTTGGACAGATCCCAGAACAATTAAGGTCCGACAAAACTGTATTAGAATTACAGAAAAGACTAGAAGAAGACAATTAACCCTTTGCTGTTTTATCCCTGATTTTTACGTGCCTGTGATTTTATGATTGAGAAAACATTGTGAAAAAAGAAGAAATTACTTCTGACAAGCAATTTCTTCTTTTTCCACACTATTTTCTAACCAACAGAAAGGTTTTTTTTTCAAATTAAATCCACTTTAAATTTTCATCTGCAAAACCTTTGAATTTGGACAGGTCCAAAATTTTGTAAAACAGGAAAGGGTTCAGAGAATGGGAAACAAACTGTTATTTATCATGTTGGACGAAACTAGCGATATCTATTCCACCCATTTGAAAAATAATACCTTCTTTTCTATGTTTGTGTCTTCACGGATCACTCATACCATTTAAAATTCCCTAAGGGCAATGGAAATCATGGCATATCTTTTATAAATTTGAATGAAATGTTTTATTTGAATTATTTCGAATCCTTATTAATGAATTTGGAGCGTTTTTGAGTGTTTTGAGTTAATAGATGGAGCGATAAGTAAGCGAATTAGATTGGTCTTGATCGATGTAGATGTCAATTTCACGATGTGTATATGTGTGAACACTGAGAATTGGCTACTTTCAGTAACAGTATGGAGAAGTAGGTAGACTTAACTTTTTCATTTTCAAGAACATGTAATATTTATAATAAATATATGCATTTCAAGCAAGGATAAACCCAAGAGAGCTAACTAATTGTACCCCAAGACAACCGCCTTATTCCAACACACGAATGTACAAAACTATAAGATTAGTGGTAAGTTTCTCTCTTTAAGTTAGTTTAATAAAGTAAATCTTAAGCAAAAAGTGGTTGCTCATAAGAATGGTCGCTTAATACACCATTTCGTTGATACATTAGACAGGTTTGATGCCACATCTAGATTGTCACAGCACTTTTACTTATTCCTATGATGATTGAGACGATTCTAATGCGTTCTAACAGCATTAGCTAATACACATTACTTAGTTTCAGGATGAACTTTGTGTCTATGTTAAATTTATGATGGTCGGTAATAAGAACGGTCGGTAAATTTGATTTGAATCAGGGTTTTACGTCGCTTTCAACAATCTCTCAGTTATATCGCGACGAATGGAGCACCTAACGTTGAATTCGTATTTCTCACACCAGTACTACCACCACATCCCTTTCCTAGCCTCCAGTTACTATTACACATAGGTTTACGATTATCTACCCATTGGTGGAAGACAAATGTCGGAAAGGATAAGTGCCGCGGCCGGGGATCGAACTCGTGCGAATATAGACCCCTGGATAAGAAGTCCGGCGCGCTACCAACTGCGCTATTGCCGCGGCTCGGTCGGTTAATAGATGAATAGTTAATAGATTGAATGTAAATGCAAGGGAAAAAAGCAATTACATTCGTGCGCTATACTGTACAGTTTTATCTCCCTTGTCTACATTCAATATAACTATAGGTAAATTTATATATAGTCCGTTTGACTTCTATATGGACCAACATTTTCATCAATTACATAAATTTGCGTTTGAATAAAGGATTTGTATGTGTTAAAATCTTAATTTCAGCTTAATACCATTCCAAAAAATATTTTTTTGAAAATAAAATGATTTCAAAATAATGATTTTGTCTATCTAGTTAATGTTAATATTTTCGCATTATCCGTTCTTAAACACGAGGGGTGATGGAGGCTGTTCAATAGTAGGAAAATGTCAACATATATGGTAAAAACACGTGGTTTCATACTAAACTTTTGACAGATGAAATGTCCATTATTCCTTATTTGGACATGCTAATTATCATATCGACGGTCATGTCATCTTAAACTTAAATAGCACGTGATTTTTACCGTTAGTACTCGCCTTTTCATCAAGTTCTCCTCGTGAAATTCCCAACTACCTTGTTTAATAATGCTTTTTGATTGGTCTTAACATGTAAATATAGGGTTCATCTCAGAATGAATAAAATCAATAATCAATTATCTGGTCAAACAGTTTCTGAAGAAAGAGAGAGTATATACAGATTTGATATCCAACGGTAGCAAAAATCTTAGACAAACTTAATTATATTGAAAAACTCGATTTTATAGTAATACAATTCACTTAAAATTTTACTCTTTTGACTCGGCCCCTATGCAAATCAGTACTATTTTTGGTTATACAATTCGCTGTTCCGTTTAATACAGTAACAAGTGGGTATGAAATGCTGAAAGTTATCATGTAGACGGACGGACAAAATCATTATTTTACATTCAAAAATTCTGAAAAACAGAATTCGTCATGGTATTAGCTGGAAAAAATGATATGACAAGAAAAATATGCGTTTCATTTTTTAATTTCTGAGATTTTCGGCGAAATGTTGATCCATATAGAAGTCAAACGGACTATAACTGAGCTCTGAAATAGTCGCCCAGTCCATTAAAATATGATTCGCATGTGTAAAAAGATGTTTCAGGATTTGAACCTGATCCTTTTATTTCAATTGAAAGTACACGTATGAGTATACCCTATAACTATATAAACAAAGAAGTAGAAATACATGTAGAATTCGCGGCTCTCCGTGACATTTTACCTATAATTGTTCAGGAAAGTATCTTTGATTGCATGTGTATACCCGCTACTCTAAGTAGAAGAAAGTTTATCGAAAAACATCGACATGCTGTGAATCAATGCATGACATTGATGCATTCTTTTGGCATGGCATAAGGAAAAAATGTCTAAATCTGCTTCCATTGGTTTGTTTATGGGGGGCTAACCAGCTTAACGCCTCTTTTATAATGTTTATAAAGTCGGCGCGATCTGACTAAATCAAATCGCGACAGAATAGGTTCCTGAACAAGTTATACAATTTACTTTTGTCCTTGCCTCCGACTGCCATCCCACTTAATTCTTTAATTTCCATCTGAATGAACGCCAAAGTAAAAATATCCGGTCAAGGCGAAATATATATTGTAAACATATTATGGTATTCACAACTCGGTTGATCAAGCTATAAACTGCTTAACCTAGGCTCCATTTCTTTACCAACTGTCCTGACAATTGACGCTAAAAAGATACGTTCAAAAGGGTACCGCAATGTACGGATGTCATTAAGGAGTTGTACAGAAACAGGAAGAGCAACTGGTTGCTCGGATAAAGTGTGTTACGATACGATATCTTGATTTTTTACATTCCAGGCAGTAGATTTCGCAGTGTATTTAATTTTGATATCATCACTAGTGACGATAACACTTTCCAGTTTCACTGGAGGAACTACTTTTTTTCAAGCAGTTTGGCTCCTGCTCAGACTACCGAGAAAATACATTAAAGCCCAATCACTGGTTCAGAATGCCTGACTTATTCCTGCATATTGGTTCAAGCCTACAAATTGGGAGGGTATTTTTATGATTATATAATTTAATTAAATAGCCAATGCGAAAATGAAAATTTAAGGTACAGAAGGAATCTTGATTGACTACCCCTCCACCTCTGGCCCCGCCACTGAAGCTTCTGAATCACAGATTATCAAAAAAATGTTAATCAACATAAACTAGGAAAAAGATACTAAACGACACAATCATGAATAATAATATGAACGAGGTAACATCCTGAAATGGTTTAATAAGAATTAGTATCCTAATCCGACTGTTTCAGTCTTCTGTGACACTGATGAGTCTTCCGAAGGCTCGAAACCCGATGACATTGCAGCTTTAGCGACAAACCCCAAATCCAACCCGAGCGTAAGTTGATTTTAAATGCTAATTTCAGGGGATTGAAAGGTCACAGACCGCATAATTCTTCCAATACGCCCATCTCGGTAACCAGTCGTTTTCCAAAGAATCCCGGCGTTCCAATGTTTACATCGTTGGCGGAGTTGTCGTTCCTAAATAAAAAACAGTCTAAGATTCGTCCAAATTATTTTCGTTCCTAGTCTTACAATAGTTCAACGTCCAAAGGATTGTTCAAAGCATCTTTATTTTTTTCGAAATATTAAGGCGTAATCCAAAATGCCGACTAAAAATCATTGAAATCAAAGTATTCTTGGTATTGATTTAATATGCTAAAATTCGCAAAGGTCAAGAACGACAGAAAATGACAAAATACATCATTTTGGGAATAAAAAGTCGTTGTAGAGAATGTAATAAATAGAATAATCAACTGGTTATATCTGATATGATTTTTTTTCATTCTAATACGTTATTAGGCTGTTAAGAAAACTCAGTTGATTATCCTCTATATCTTACATGCTAGAGGTTGAGAAAGGTTTAGATACAATGCCTGACTAGTGCATTAGAAAATATTTTCTTTAGCTCAGTGGATAGCCAAATGGTCTGGTAAATCACAAAATTTAAATATTATTTGTCCGTGTGAGGTCGACGGTGGCTAAGTCGCGAACATTCTGATCGTAAGATGGCCGGGGGCTTGTCCAAGAATAGCCCTAAAGCCATTTATGTCGGAATTATATCGAATTTGTAATCACAAATATCATTTCCAATGAAGGTTTATGTCGTCGCCAAAATGATAACTCCTAAGGGGAAGTATTTTACATTACCTCTCTATCCCACATATCAAGTTTCAGAAGGGTTTATGGTTCATGCAAAGTGATTTTAATAAAGTTCTATTAACAAAAATAAGACTGTTTGCTCAGATAGAAAAAATATATCAAATTGAAGCTTTAGCTGCGCACAAACAGTTGCTTAATATAAGAGACCCTATCTCATATCATCATAGCCAAACCATTATAGAAATGGAGAATTTTGTTAAAAGCAAACGACTAAATTACGACTGGATAACACATGCCTATATTAAAAAGAATAGAGATATATGTACTATGGTACTACTTCAACCCTAGATATAAAACTCGGACTCAACAGGTTGTTTAACAAACAATCAACTTCCATTCCTTTTGTCAACATACATGCCAAATAGGTTTGGTATAATTTTAAAATAGATATTCGGTATAGTGCAATACCATATCATTATTGAAACATATTTTCGAAGCTTTGTTTTAAATAATATTTTTTTAGTCCTTATAATATAACAAAGAATTATATATCTATCATTTTGTGAAATAGAATGAGTCATTGCTAAAAACCCAACAAACATATAAACTATATAGGTCTGTTTATGTTGTGATTTAACACCACGCTTCATATAGATCTGCACGTTTACCAAATTAGAAATACAAATCTGTTTATAAAATCCAAATAATTTGCTTATATAACTGCGTTTGGGATCCAAGTTTTACACCCAAGGTTGTAGGAGTACCTGGTTAGAAATTTTAGACTGTATTTTTTTTTTTTAGATATGAACCAGTTCTATCCAACCGCCAAGTAGTAACATTATACGCAACGTCATCTCCAGTAATATTTGCGACGTCATATAAACCCATGTGCGATATGACGCACTTTTTTTGCTGCATCCCTAGTATTCGCAAGGTCAATCCTGTTGAATCAACAAGGGTTCCCGATTGGCTTAGTTCATAACTTTCTGGTTGTGAGAAATGTGATAGTTGAAAAAAGACTTTTGGCACTTACTTCCAAAGAGTTAAAGAATTTCATTGTTTATTGGTTCTGTGGGAGGTTCAACATCACCTTCAACAGTTCAGCTGTCATTTTGTGGTGGCTGGTGTACATACCCATGTGTCCATGTTTTTCTGTCACCTCTGTATTGCCCGTTCCATTCAGGCATTTTGGTGTAAGACTAATGACGACAAGAGGCTTGAGGAATCTAACATTTTACCGACGGAGCCAAAAGGGCTAAGCTCAAATATACAAACAAGGTCACATACTCAAGAGTAAAGTGTTTTTCTGACATTTCGTATTATACCTACTAAATTATTTAGCTTATCTAGTTGAAATCTCTGGGTGCTATTGTCACGGCGTTATGTCCGTCGTTCGTTCATTCGTTTGTCTGTGCGTGCGTCCACATTTTCGTTTTAAAAAAATCATCTACTCAGACACTATGGTTTAATTTAACAAACTTTTACGGGGGTGATCTTTGGTTGACCGTCCCTTTGTCAATTATGATCGGATAAAAGCAACGACAACACAACATATCTTTTAAAAACAGAGGTCAGTTTCCTGTATGTTGAAGTGCGAGAACTTCAAAGTTTATTTCCTTGGGTGACCCTTTATCAGACTGCAAAATAAATATGGTGAAAAGGTGAAAACACCACTTAAAGTTTAGCGGAGGTCATTTCCCGTTTCTTGAATTGTGAAAACTTAACCAAATTCTCGGAAGAAAAGAATAAATTTCATTCGATTTTCACTTGGATTACCCTTCGGAGTATCTCTATCATAATGCATTAAATCATTGTTATAAGATAAAAAAAAAAAACCCGCCTTTTATTGGCGGGGTCATTTCCCTATACGATATTTAGTATTTAAAAGGATGGTTTTCTCGGGAAGTTATTAATGAATTTCAACCAAATTTCACTAAAATGATTATTAGTTGCCCACTTATCAGAATGGAAAGTATACTTTGACTTAACGAAAATCATTTCTTTAATTGACAGAGGTCGTTTTTTCCATATTATTATTGAAAACACCTGAAATTCTCAGAAAATAATCAACCATTTTCAACCATTTGAATGACCCTTTGACAAATCTTTATCAAATTGGATATTGTGATTAAATGAAAATCATCGCTTTTGTAGTCGGAGGACATCTCCCAATATGCTATAGAGTGAATAAAAATTTAAGAAACAAAACCAAACAAAACAAAAAAAAACCTCGAGGGAGTCAATGAGATTGATTAAAAATTTCATTTGAATTATTATCGGATGACCTTTTATAAGGCTTCAATCGAATACTTATAGTGATTAAATGTAAAGGTCATTTCTATATATTTTTTCCGAATGTAAAATTAAAACTTGAAAAAAACTTTTCTCGTATGCGTAAACTTTTGTTTTTTAACCAAATTTTACTGGAATCGTCCCTATGTTACCATACAGAAACCACACGTCTTGATTGATTGAAAAATGGCTTTTATCGGTAGAAGTCATTTCCCTGATTATGTACTATAGTGAAAAAGTAGATATTGTCTTTTGTTGACGTCATTTTTTCTTAATTTCATAGTTATGATTGTTTTTATAAAATGTACTTGAATGGTCTTCGGGTTTTGATAAGAGAATGATTGCAATCCATACAATCAAGAAATTTAATTGGTGTAAATCGCGAAATCCCTTTCACTTTTTATCTGTATTAAATACAATTATAGGTATTTCGTTGACACCCCCCCCCCCCCCCGATCATGGATCTGCAAGTCCATTGTTGTAGGAACTCTGAAATCCCTCGTGGCCCTTTCATACTCCTTCATCGCTATTTGATCTGCTAAGAATTGAAATATTTGCAAAAGAATTTTTTAATAAAAGCATACAATTCTAATTGGAGCCTTTGCTTACAGCGAGTCGACTAAGATCATCAAGCAAGCCTCTCAACATCGCTCGATCACTCCGATTTCCAATTAAATAAAGCAATACAAGGCAGAAATAATTTTCTGATTATTAATACCTCTGGGAACGTCAAATGTGTCGTCTATTTGTATCCCATTTGTAAATCTTCATGCCAGCAAACTTCAATAGAGAGATAACAATACACGTTTTGTATGCGATCTAAGATCTTGTGTATCTATATAAAGGAACTTTGTTAAATGTCAAATCCACCTCTTTTAGGTATAAGGGAAGTAAGGGAACTTCTTTATAGAAATACGTCTGCTTGTGAGTTACCCCTCTTTTTTGTATGTGTTACTTCTGATTTTATCAAAACTTTCTCCTCCAACAAAAAATAGCAACTATAACGGCAAATTCTTTTCAATAGGCATACTATTACTTGGATCCACCTCATGACAGAAGCTTGATAAGATTGATACAAGAAGCTACAATAACAATAAATCTTGTGATGACCACATATCAAAATGACAGATTGATTTCACGGTGGACAAACACCAATTGTCGGACTGAGCAAATTTTCGCCATAGAATTTTTGTCTGATCCGCGAATGAAATTACTTGTGTTATATGTAATATTCGCTCCAATAGGCACCAGGAACAAACGGTTCCGGCTAAATGAATCTGTCTCTTACTGAAGAATATTTTTAAATTTAACAAGAGTCCCGTATACGGATACGAACAGTCGACTATAGGATGCTGGATTATACATAACGAAACTTGTTACTAAAAAAAAGTTCACAATTTGTTCAAAAGTACATGCAGGATAACCCCCAATGTTAGTCTAGGTCTCTCTTTTGACATCGATCTTTTATTCTAAGTTTCAAGGGGATACTTTCAATAATATCTGAGATATCACGGAATAAAAACAAATAGAATGATTCTCTTTAATGCTTTTTGGTGGTTTATCGAGAAGTAGGCCTAACGGTAGATTATCACTTTAAAATCTCACCGCAAAAAAAGTGAAATTATCAAAAACTAATACCCTGCTTTTGTGCATTTCATCCTATTTGACGTCATCTATGCGGGGCGAAATAAGTGACGTCACAATGAAAGTTGCATAGCAATCACATGCAAAATGACGCGTTTACGAAAATATGTCCTAGAAATTTCACATTTGTCTCATTTTTGATATAAAGAAATAGAATAATCGTTTGTATTTCGATTAAGATCGATTAATATTTCATTTAGTGAACAACAAAAGCTATATTTCACTCGTGAAAATATAGCTTTTGTTGTTCACTCAATGAAAACATATCGATCTTACACTAAAACAAACGATTATCCACTATACAATAGCGGACCTGAAAATGACGACGACGCGGAAGGCAAAGGAGCTTTATGTTTCGTATGAAAGGAACCGAACTAACATTGAGCGTATATTCATATCAGAGTTGTTAGAATCACAATGAGTATAGAGTTTAAAAACTTTTTAAATTGTGTCATCTTTTGGAAAGCTATTTGTCAGACTGACTTTAATCGGAAGCAAATGAAATAGGGTATTTCCCATGAAAGCGATATTTCTTTATTTAAGAAATTCACACTCGCCGATAACACAACCATCTGGATGAGATACCGATAAAATTCGGTTTGCTACGAGAAATCCTACGTTTACAATTTAATGACTAGCTTTTCTTGAATCTTCACCATTTCCAAGATTTTTTTAGAAACACGTAGATATTATATTTTAATGATTTTCGGAATTTGACATTTCGTTGACCACTTCTCGATCCAATTCCCATTGCCCCGTGATGGGCATCTTTGCAAGCCTAGGGTTTTAACTCAATTATGCTACTCACGTACACAGTGGACTTGCGAAGATGAATGAAGGCTGAAAATGCATTTTTAAGGCCCATTGATATTTTATGTACATCCCAATTAATCATGTTGTTTACATACGAAAGATTGTGTACAAATTTTGATTGATGAATTCAGCAAGGTTTGATAGAAGAGAAATATTATGCAAATCAACGGAATCGAAGTTTATTGGTATAAGGAAACAAAGCGATTTGCTTTGAGATGAATGATTTTCGTTTTAAGCATTCCAAGAAAATGTGAGTATACCATAGAATGAAAAGAAATTTCTATTAAGAAATTCAATGAAACGACGATTGTGTGTAACTTGTTCACATTCAAACCAAAAATCTAAAATATACTGAGCGACTTTAAAAACTCAATTCTTAAAAACGTCACTTAAATGCAAATATTAGTGAATAGACTCACACAGAAAAATATACTTAATTTGGTACTTAAACAAGTTACCTTTAGTCCAACATCAATATTATTTTGAAACATTCTCTTGTATTCCCAATACGGGGACACTTTTAAGCATACCCACGAAAGTTGAAATTTCTCCATAGCCCTACTGCTTGAACGATATTTTCTATTCAAATGAAGCAAAAGCCAAACAAATTTCAGAGTTTGGTTGAATGAATCAAGAGGTCAAACAAATCATGAATACTGCGTTTAAGCACGTTTGGTGCAAAGACGACACCAAAACGTCGTCTTTTTGACCAGAAATGACGTCACTTACATGTTTTTTCATTCCGCTCGTAGAACCAAAAACGTTGTTCATGTGAATGCGGTTCGGCAAACCTAGCCTGTTCACGCTTTTAACCCCTTACCAGACAACTCGTTTAGAATTGAGATACCATTTTAAGCGTGTTTACGGCATAACACTAACGTCATTTTAACACGTTGATTCTTCTGAAACTCCTTTTTGGCAAGGTTCTACCATGCAGATGTTTAAATATTGAACGAATGAATCAATAATTTTTAGTCTAATTGATGTTAACGACGTTCTGATTCTAAGGAACACTTTCCCTTTTGACTTACTCAATTAAGAGTACATTCTTTGCAAAGCGAGAGAGTTGATTTCGCTTCTTTTAACGGATTTTGAAATGTCTATCGTTGATTACCCTCCACACTTCTGATTTGTTAAATCAATCAACCAAAAAAAAAAAAAATGGCATGAAAAAGAAAGAGTGAACAGTAGATTGCTATGCCAAAACTAATCAAAGCGTAAAATCAAATCAAGATTAAGTCGATTCAACAGAGGATCTTATTTGTATGATTTCTGCTAAATTTAGTTAAACCAAATCTAGTTTTCTGTACTCAAATTTTAAATTTACTTTGTTGCGTTTTTAAAGTCGCTCAGTATATATTACGTATACAAATGTGCTGTTTTATCCTACCAACGTCTATCCGTCATTTATTAAGATTGTCAACTTCGGTTGTAGACCATAGGCAATTGTCTTTTCATCTCTTTGCTATAAAAAAATTAACATAAAATTTCTTATAATTGATTATAAAACAACTACCTGTGATGTAGATGTCTTTCGCTTAACACCAAGTGACGCAATACCTCAGCTAAATAATGTTCATAACATAAACATTAAAACGCTTTAGAATGCATTAAGAATTAAAACACCTGATAGTGTAGGTTTTTTTTCACGGTTTGCTTATATGCAATTTCAATCATTATTTTTTAACGTTACAAAAATCTAAGCCTACAAAATTTACATATTGAGTCACACCATATCTTAAGGAATGCTTCTTTGAGAAGTTTGTCTGAAAATCCATATAGTATCCAGTTTAACGACGAATTAGAAAACGCTAGAAATGTAGCGTAATCTATCTGACAGTAGACATGTGGTATCCAGTTCGATATGACCGTCATCAGACCGTATGGTGTCCAACAAACACACGATACGGCAAACACTAGAATCATTTGTTTTGTCTTGTCGTATTTCTTCTCGCTGTTCCTGATATTGACCCTTCTTTTGAGCCGAACAATCACGATGCCGTACAAAATGGAAATGACTAACATAACTATTAAGGCCGCTATACCCGCCGTCCTTCCTGAATGTAGTGGTATTATATTCGCCATTTCACAATTATGTTTCACAATGTTTCCGGCCAGATTAAACTTATTGTACGCAAAAATTAGAATACATCCTAATGCAAAACATGATATCCACCATACTATTATGATTATTATAACAATAGAATTAATGCATTTGCGATGATTTCTGTGTTGAAGAGGAAACATAGCCGCTACAAATCTTTTACACGCTATAACACACATTAATCCAACCGACAGAGTTTGAAAAACGTAAATCATCGAATGTTTGATAATACAATAAATCTGGTCTTCTAGGATTTGTGGAAAAAAATACTCAACAAGATGCATCGTCAGAACACACCCAAATATAAAGTCAGCCAGTGCTAAACTGGCAATTAGAAGATAGAATGTCTTTTTATAGTAATTGAACCGATAAACGCATGCTAAAATAAGTCCATTGCCCAAAAAGCAAGGAATTGCGATCAGTACGTAGACGACAGCTCTCGTTGTTTTGTAGTTTTCCGAGTATGTACAATTCTCAAACATTGAATATTTCATTGTCAATGTCTTAAACGTTACTTTTGGTGACCAGTACTATATATGATAATATACATATATGACAATGAAAACTGATTCGTACTTTGTTCAACGATTTCAATTGCTTCTTAACTTATTTTTTTCACATTTCAAATCTAGAGAAAAACACACACAGAGACACACACAAAAGTGATGATACCGCACTTTCAATGAACATAGTTTATTCCATGTATTTTCACAGTTATACTTTGCTTATCCGAAAAACAACCCCTTATCACAATCCCTTTTCATTCAAATATGCCGTAGACAGTCAACGATGTATAGATATATTTAACTCAGAATTTTCTCATGAGCATCTCGTCACTTAACGAGCCATTGATAATTCTAGATAAGAATAAAAGATAGCATCAAAATGAGTCTTATTTCGTCCAAAACCATGTTGTTTATTGTCAATTTTTTTATTGACGCGAAGGCAATTTTGATGCCATACATGGCAATATAAGGTTTGAAAAATGAGTCATTAAAGGTTCATTTTGAAATTAAAATCTGGAGCTTTTATCCGCTCTCTTAGTCTCTATGATATACAAAAAATTTTCAAACGTATCTATCACATTTCAATGTCGCTTTTTGAACAATTGTCGTAACGGTAGATTTTGATACAAGATACTACACATTGTGAGGAAGTTACCTGGTTATTCTATGAAAAGCTAAAGCTTTAAGTGGTTACATTGTTTTGTTGGACATTAGAAATTGACTATCGTCCACTAGAGTAAATCAAATAGTGCCTAACTATTTGTCTTTATCTTTTATCAGCCTGAGGTTTATATTGTTGGTGGATAACTAAAAGGGTCGTAGCTACAGCTTTAAAAAGCTTTATTTACTACATTTTGTTCACACGTCGATGATATTTCAACAGTCTTTATTTACCGAGTCTTTACATGTCTATGGAGAAACCAATAGAACAAAACAAAATACATGTATATGTTGTAGAATAACTTAAAAAACATGGTATTATGACGGGTAACTTGAGAGTGCTTTAAATATTTCTTAAGAAGTTTTTTACTAAAACTGGTCCTCCTGACTTGTGCGTGATATTTCCAACAATTTGAAATACGCGTAAGGTGCAAACATTGGGCAGCGTAGACAGCCACATACTGTGGAAATAACCCGAGGTTTTATGATCACCTTGGTGTCTTTGCCGTTGTCGTTGATGTTGACGTTATCCTGACAAACTTTAACCTAGGTTACAAGTTTTGAATGGTAAATGATAAAGCCTTCAAATTTCACACGATTAATGCTTTTGAAATGTAAGCGAAAGGGCCTTCCGATCTCACATGATGATTGCTTGGGATAAGACCTTTCTGTTAATATCAAGTTCAAGGTCATCAGTTAAGGTCATTTTACAAGGTCATATTTGGAAAAAAAAAACTTTTAACATTGGCCATAACTTTTGAATGGTAAGTGATAGGGCACCTATTTTACAAGATGATTTCTTGGGACTAGACCTTTCCGTTGGTACCAAGTTCAAGGTAATTAGCCAAGGTCAATGCCAGTTTTCTCGGTCAAAATAATGAAAAAATTATAACTGTAATATTTGCTATTTTTTTGAATGGTAGGTGATAGGGCTTCATATTTCAAACAAGGTTTTAAATGAAACAAGAGGACCTTTGGCCCTGGTCCGCTCACCGCTCATAGCGCCTAAGGGTAACTTGCATTACTTTGATTCAGATGATAAAGTTATTGAACTGTAACAAATTTATGTGTTGGTTTTTGCATGATCATTTTACGATAGAATATCTGGAATAACTTTAGAACAACATTTTTATGCTTATCTTTGATATCAAGATATAAATCTCCCATGATAAATAAAGGTTTTGTTATGTCTACATGAGAAACAAGTTCTTCTTTTAACACTTCTAAAAAACTTGCAGACATATTTGGTGCTTTATAAAGAACAACAAGCTGTATTTGGTTGGAAGTAAAATCCAGGCATAATATTGTAAACTCCAGTTGCTTAGAGGTGAAAGAAAAATGTGTTTTGATGGGAATATTTTCCTTTATATACATTGCCAAACCATGTGGAGGTCTCGCCCCAGTATATCCTGTTTTTTGGTCATTTGGAATAAGAGTGAACCCATCTAAAGCATAGTCAATATCATTGTCAGAATTAAGTAATCTGGTTTCAGCAAGTGTTGACAGACGCCAGACGACAACCAAAGGACGGAAGCTGGACAAAGGGTGATCACAGCACCTCACATGAGCACTTTGTGCTCAGATGAGCTTAAAAAATGTTAAATTGACCTGAAGTACTACCCTCTCCCCCCTGTTGCTCCGCACCTGGTGGCCCAACAGTCATAATAGCTGTTTGAATTAGGTTCTATGAGCTGATTATTCTATATCAAATGAAAAAGCTGTAGGAATTCTGGTTCAGTAGACTTTTTAACAATTGTTCAGTTTTCCACAAAGCACCCTTGGGTCTCAGCCCCTGGTCACAAAACAATCATGACTATATTCTTTTTGATTAACGTATATGAGCTGATGACTCATGCAAAATTTAATGCCTGTAAGGGTCCTACTTCATCATCAGAAGAAGGTTTAAAATTTCAAAATTGACCCGAAATACTACCCTCTCCCCCAGTGCTCTTCACATGGTAGCCAAACATTCATGGTTATAGCTTTGTAAAATAGGGTCTACGAGCCGATCATCCGTGTCAAATATAAAGGTTGTAGGGATTCTGGTTCAGAAGAAGATGAAGGTTATGGATTTAAATTTTTTTAACAAAGTACTACCACTTCCCCCCGTTGGCTCAGCACCTGGTGGCCCAACAGTTATGATTTTTGCTATTCTTATTATCGTCCACATGCTGATTATCCTTGCCATTTTTCAAGTCTGTAGGGCACATGGTTTATCAGAAGAAGAAGGTTAAAGATTTAAGAATTGCTCTGAAAAGCTACCCTCCCACCCCCTGGTGCTCCGCATCTGGTGGCCCAATAGATATGAGTCTAGCTATTTTAATTCAGGTCCATGAACTTATCATCCATGCAAAATTTTAAGTCTGTAGGTCTCCTGGTTGAGAAGAAGAATAATTTTTAAGATTTCCTTAAAATTTCACCTTTGGTTGCCATAGCAACCAGGGTTTTTCATGGATTTCAATTCCTTTGGCTATTTGGAAGGGGACGACCTAAGCAACATTTCTGTAAAATTTGGTGTAAATTGGCCAAGTAGTTTAGGAGGAGATGTCGTGTAAAGAAATTGTTGACGGACGACGGACGACGACCGACGGACGGACGCCGGACGAAAGGTGATCACAATAGCTCACATGAGCACTTCGTGCTCAGGTGAGCTAAAAAATCAAAACATCAGATATTATTATCACTGGTGTCGTTTGCTTTGGTATTGGTGTTGGGGTTAGCGTATGCATGACAAACTTAAACTTTGGTCACATCTTTGCTGTTACTGAAGATATCTTCATTAAACTTTGCACGTGTGTTCAACATCACAAGAGCTATTTGAACGGACGGATATTTTAGATATTTTGCATTAACCAGCGCCTGCAGCCGAGCGTTGCACCCGTAGGCGTTGCTCATATTTTAAGAGTTGACCCCCTTACCTAACTTTTGACTACAGTTAACCAAATTTCGAACTCGTCCAATATTTTATCAAGACAATCATTCTGACAAAATTTCAGGTTGATCTGGCAAACAAATGTGGCCTCTTTAGTGCATACAAGGTATTTCTTAAATTTGACCCTGTGACCTAGTTTTTTACCCCAGTTGACCAATTTTCGAATATGTCCGGGATTTCATCAAGACAATCAATATGTCCAAATTTCAGGTTGATCGGACAAAAGAATGTGGCCTCTATAGTGCATACAGGGTTAAGGCTGACGACGGCCGTCGCACGACGGAAGACAGACACCCACCTAAACATAATAGCTCACATTGAGCACTTCCAGCTCAGATGATCTAAAAATGCAGCAACTTTTTATATAAACGCATACACTAACATCAGTTTTGCCCTCACCTAAAGAATATCACTTCAATCAGTTTACCAATCACCAGACCGTTAGAACATCATGTTGACAATTCGATTAACACCATGGACAGCTGACATTTGTCTAAGACGCATGAGGTTTGTTTGAACATGTTTGTGCATAAAATTGGTATAAACAAGAATGCTGAGAAAACAACTTATTATCTTATTTATTGACTTGGCAATCTCGACCTTACGGAAGAAGCACCAGGAATAGATAACATGTTATACTAATTTTGATCAAAGGATACCCCGATGGTTTCCAATTTGTCGATAAAGCCCAACAAGTGGAGATACTCCAGGATGATCGAGGATATGAATTATGTCTTGTTATGCCCCCGCAACGAAAGATCTAGGGAGCATAAATGTTTTGTACTGTCTATTTGTCTGTTCGCCCCCCTCCCCCTCCCTACCATTTTTTCACACAGACCATAATTTTTAATAGGTTAGTGGTACAGTCTACATATTTCATACGCATATTACTAGTGACAAATCAGAAAAGACCGAGGTCCCTTTGCAACGTCCAATATGCGGGTAGTTAAAAATTTACATTCAATTCCGTTTTTCTTATGATTTCCATTTGTATTAAAACCGTTTCTGAAAAATGACAGTGACATTGACATTTAAAGAATAGATCTTGTTTCTCATGTATTATTCACCCTCGAATAAAATGTAGCCTACGTAATGCTTTATGGGCCTTTTTAGATTTTTGCTATTGGTTGTAACGCTAGAATTTGTTCAGAAAAAAAAATCAAACTGACAATTCCATTTTAGAATTCAATTAATACCAAAGAAATACCAAATCAATTGATAAATAACCATTGCAAACAACGCCAATGTATGCAACACTTACCTTATTCAGATCGTATTGACAACATACCTCGTCTACCAAATTTTACTAAAGATTCAAAGCAGTGTCAAATTTGATTTGTTTCAAACCCTTTCTAGAAGAATAGTTTGGTGATTGAAGTCTTTTCAGCTTGGAAAAGGTTTATCTTTGTAAATAAATGGAAAAAAAGTCCCTTTAACCAAATGACTGTGTTCTTGGTTTGTAAATATTTCATGTAAACACGGATGAGCGACAAGGTTATAAATAGATCACTTTGTGATTTCCAACACTTACTCATATCAATATGAAGGAAATTACACTTCAAATACTCTTATGTCTTGATTTGCTGGGTTTTCATTTATTTATGATGCTCATTAACGCATTAAAAACTTGTGAAGTTCATAAATCACGTATGTAGCATTTCTTTAGATATTATTTTTTGAATATTATTTTCATTTATATTTCGTGTATTGTTCTTTTTTATTTATCTACTTATTATCATTACTTTAATCACAACTGTTCATCAAAATAATGCATTATACGTAAATACATTTCCATGGTGTCGAAAAAATATGTTCCGAAACAAAAGTCAAAACCACTAAGGCAAAGGGTCGCAAACTAAATAATTTCTAACATGTCTTTCGAGGAACTCCCTTTCATAAATCTCGAGAACACAACAAACATATTCGAAATAAAGCTTAACTGACATAATTACTTTGATTTTCTTTTATAACGTCAGCATAAATTCAAGATGAGTATGATATAAATATTTATCTTATAACTATACAATTATCCTTATGATATCATCCCGTATGATATTTTTATGATTTCACATAGTTATTTTTAGATCAATGATATAATGCGGTTATTTTTAGAAACTTTCATTTCAGTTAGAAACATCGACGAAAAGAAGACAAATAGAGGTTATAAGATAAATATAATACATACTTCGTGTATTGTATGAAAAAAATATCTAACTCGGCTGTGAGAATTGATAATATTGATATTGACATAATGACCAATTCTCCCAACCTCGTTAGATATTTTTGTTCATACAATACACTAAGTATGTATTATGTATAATTAGATTTCATTTCATTTCTTTACATGCAGATAGAAAAAGATAATATTGAAAGAACCCCGGAAAATTCAAGTACAGACCTACAAACAAACGCTAATGAAATGCAGTCAAAAACTGAAATAAAACATCTTCAAAACATCTAATTTTTTGGTGTTATTACTGGTGATAATCAATATGGCAAACCAAACACAGATGACATACGAGAAGTTCATTTACGAAGCATTCAGCTTTGAAAAACCTATACAGTTGCACGTGCGTCTTGTCCTCGTGCTGATGACATTTTTCATCAACACTGTCGTCATATATGTGTTGTCACAGAGAAAACTAAGAAGTTTAACCAACATGATTCTTGTTGCCATAGCAATTGCTGACACATTGACTGGTCTAGTGACCTTACCAACCTACTTGATGGTCTACACGCGGACAGGGTCTGACAGCGATAAAAATGTACCTGATTATTATAATTATTATTATGATCATTATGATTATGGAGACCCCAATTTTACGTCACCTGAAGACATCGAATACTATAGAAACCTCACATACATCGGGAATGGAAATACTTACGATTCATATTACATTTTAAACAAATCTTTGTGCCAAGCTTTTATGATCGCAGAATTCTATTTTTCCAGGGTATTTCACACGATTTCAATATGGTTGACGGTATACCTTGCAGCTCAAAGATACATTTGTTTAAAGCTACCATTCAAAAGTGATAAGATATTTAACACAAGGCACACTGTCATAGCGGTCACTGTAATTGTGATAGCTGCACCGATTCTTCATTTGTATCACCTTGTTGACGATAAAACTAAAGACGGATACTGCTCTTGGAGTCTTGAAGGCGACTGTACAGAGAGTTGTGTTCATTTATGGGCAACGCTAATATTTCGTCACGTGATTCCTTGTGCAGTGCTAACAGCTACCACTGCAGCATTTGTGCATCTTCTCTTGGGCAGCAAAATAAATGTTGCAAATGATGCCAGGGTGAGAGAGAATCGACGGGTTTCTATCATTGTTATCATCGTCGTCATTACTTTCTTGATTCCAGAATTTCCGTACGGGATTTTCCTGTTTTACTCGACTGTAAAGGGACATTTAAGATTAGCGAGTCTTAATAGCTTACAAACAAATAGAGCAGTCCATATAGCGTATGAAATCTGTCTCCTTTTGTCTTTTAATGTCAATTTCTATGTGTTCGTCTTTATGAATAGGCGGTTTCGTTTGAAACTTAAAGAACTGTTTTCGTGTGAGTTTAGAAACAGAGACACTATTACAAGCAATAGAGCTAGAAATGGAACCTTTACAAGAAACGTTATGGAAATGAATCGTCTAAACAATGAGCAAGACAATGAAGATCAATAGGTAAACAGAAACTGTAGAAAGTTATGAGTTTTGTATGTGTGTTGTTGTTTTTTCGCTCGTTCGTACATTATTTAGGAACTTCCAAACGGGTCAAATTGGGGTCTGGCATGTAACGGTTTCAGTGTTTTGTCATCATGGCATTTTTGAGAATAACACAGATTTCAATTTTAATTCGTGAAATGAACGATATGTGCATAATCCCTTTGTTGCATTCTGGTCTTAAACTTAGAATGAAGAACTTCTATTCTTTCTAGTTTAAAGATTAAGTTCAGCTTGTATAACAAAGTCGAGATACATACGTTTTGTTTCGATTCAATGGTTTTTAGAATTCAGACTGCACTATAATTTGTGGCATCACCTTCAAAGTGGTCTTACTGATAAGATAGATAATATTTATAGTGTCATTTTGCTCTCTTGTACAATATAAATTAATTCATAATAAAACTTTATCACAATTTGAATCTAATAGAAACAATTTTTTGTGGAATCATCTTTTATGGTTGGGTAGTGTCCGTCGCCACTTCTCATCACCTTAGACCTGAAGTTTCCTCATTGTAAAAGGGGTTCATTAACATAATAGTTTTTTTCTCTAATTTCTTTAAATATCGTGGCCCAAATTAAATGAATGCAATTTCGTTTTCAGAAAAAAAACCAAATACATTGTATAAACATTAGGCAATTTCAAATAAAATTGAGTTTGAAAAACTTAACAAAGAAAACAAGCGGTCTAATGTGTAAACTTTTGACTTCTAGCATTCCAACTGAAGATATTTCTGTACGAAACTGAGGACGCCTGGACATTATGCTATTTGTTATTCTGCGTAATAAATGAACTGGCAGGGCGGGGCTTAAGTGTGACGTAATTTGGCGAGTTTACTTTTCAATAGTTTGGCTTCTTTCAAATTGTAGTCGGTAATCATCGTTAACGCGTGCAAATAACTGTACCCAAAAACCTAAAGGAATCACGTGCTTTGAGAGAGTGAACACATTTCATCGTTTGGTTACCAATACCTCGTAACTTCAGCTTGATTAAGCTGAAGTTACGGGGATTTGGTTACCAATCCACGATTTAAGGTTACAGGTTATTTATGTCGACTCTCTTAGGAAGTAGCTTATTTTAGATAAAAGCTGATTTCCCTTAACCTTAAGTGCAACGACCCGTTACTTAGGCTCCGCCCTGCCAGGGCATTAATCATGGATAATACCTACGTGCAAAAAACAAACGCAATTACATTGTTGGCCTCTTGAGTTATTCCATTTTTTATATATATCAAATATTTATTCCGGGAGCGTAAGCCGTATGTGACGTATTTTTTTTAAACAATACAGTCAATCTTGCTCGAGCGACCACGCCTATTAAGCGACCAATTTTAATATGCGACCGTTTTCAGAATCCCCTTTCTCAGTACATGATATCTGACAAAATGGATATCATTGTTACAAAATTTATCATAAATTATTCCTATGTTGTTAAAACTCAATAGAATCGTCTCATTGAGACGATTCTTATGAGTGTTTTACAACACAGGATATTTGAGAAATTCTAAAAAATATACATACTCAATAAAATTTATGTTTCCTATTTGTAAACAAAATTTGTATCAAGCGACCATTTTCTTTAACGACCGCTTTTTGGTGGTCCCGTAAGTGGTCGCTTAATACAAGTTTTACTGTACTATCACAATTATGATTATGTAAAGGAAATGAAATAATTGTTTCGTGATGATTCTTAAAATAGAAATTGTCTCCGTGTTTTCACCTTAAATCGGATTTGAAAAGTGCATCCCTCTTCCTTTCTATTACCCTTTAAAAGAAAGGTGTAGTTGAATTACTATCATTTTATTTCGATTTCTGTTCAACGTAAGACAATCGTCTATTTAATATTTTCTATTTAGTTGACTTTGTTTATGGCGGTCGAAAGCCATTTCTCCTGCTTATGCAAGTGCAAGTATTGAATTCATTGTGCAATTGCAAACGAAAAACAATGTGTTTCTCACAGCCCGAAATCATAAAGTACTTATTTATCATTGTTATTGACTATTTCTTAAGTGCTTCCCGTTGGCAACAATTGCATTATTAATTATTGCCAGCATCCGTTATTTTTTCAGACCATTGAATTTTATCTTTTACAATTGACCGTGTGATAACATCCAAATTGATATTTTTTTATATCACGTGGACATTTTTAGAACAATGATATAATGCGGTTATTTCTAGAAACTTGCATTTCTGCAGGAAACACCGTTGAAAACAAGGCAAATAGAGGTTATATGATAATCTTATTACGTACTTAAAGATTTGTATGAAAAAATATTTAACCCGATTGTGGGAAATGATAATTGTCTCAGCAGTGCCTCGACAATTATCAATTCCCCCCATCTTGTTAGATATTTTTTCATACAAAATACTTAGCGCGTATTGTATATATAGACATGTCCATACTAAAATCTTTAGTTGGTAAAATTTAAACAGTCTTTTCCTCATTTTTAAGAAAGAAAACAAATGGACAATTGTGAAAGTTCTTGCTACGTAAGCAAATATTAGAGGATCCAAAATCCAAGCGTAGATATTTCTTTCAGGGGCGTCAAAAAGCGGGGTTTCTGTAGATGTTGGTAGATGTTGGTCAATTTTTAACAAGACGTCAAAACTGCAAATTAAAATAAATAGAATAAAGAAAAGAATATATGACATACGGCAGTTTTGAGATTATGAGAGGATGACAATGCATGATTGTTATTATCCACGATTAATGCCCTGGCAGGGCGGAGCCTAAGTAACGGGTCGTTGCACTTAAGGTTAAGGGAAATCAGCTTTTATCTAAAATAACCTTCTTCTAAAGAGAGTCGACATAAATAACTCGAGAACTTAATCAAGCTGAGGGTTTGGTAACCAAACAGTGAAATGTGTTCACTCTCTCAAAGCACGTGAATTCTTAAGGTTTTAGGATACAGTTATTTGCACGCGTCAACGATGATTACCGACTAAAATTTGAAAGAACCCAAACTTTTGAAAAGTAAACTCCCCGAATTACGTCATGTTTAAGCCCCGCCCTATCAGTTCATTAAATACGCAGAATAATTTATTGAATTATAAGAGGGAAAGACAGCTGCCTGCTCAAAGTCCGTAAACATTCTCTACGTTACAAAATAAACAACGCGTCTGGCTCACAACCCTAGGGTCGTGAGTTTGATCCCATCCTCGACTCAACTTTTATCTGAAATTTAACTAAAAGTGTGGTGTTATCTGTCAACTTCTTCCAACTGACGAAAAAACAACAACAGCGCCTTAGTGGGAATGGCTGCTGGTGGCTCAGATGATTGGCTGCTGTCGTATTGATGTGACATACAAGAGGAAAAAAGCCCTGCTTTCAGGATGACAAAAAAGTTTTAACAGTTTGCCAATTATTCCCCGCTTTACACGCTAGTGCACGTGCATATCGGGGTACAATTGGAAAACTGTTTGCACCTTTTTGTCATCCTGAAAGCAGGGCAGAACGACTGTTGGAAACGGCGTTCAATCTCAAAGAAAAACAAACAAATATCTGATGAAACCATGCAAAAAAAAAAAAAAAAAAAAGAAAAAAAGAAAACGGGATTGTTGACTTGGCGTTCACAAAGACGTTTTAATATTGTTTTCAATAATGTACCTTGACCAAAATAGGACTTGCCTGTCAAAAAAATTACAAATCCAAAAATGTGGAATTACGCATTTAGGTTCTAGGCAGTTGCTTTGTTTAGCAATGTTTTAACCAAATTCTGGACATCACTTGAAAAATGTCTCGATGTTATGCATCATGATTTTTTTCGTTAACTTTAAATTCGGAATTATGATAGTTGATACTGATTGGTATTTTGCGCTAAATCGCCTTTTAATTGTTAAAATTAGCCTGAAATAAGTTTACATCTTTTTGTGTATATTTCAAAAGAGAAAAAACTAAACGGTCAGTGTTTGTTTAAAATAACAAATGGTTGATACGATATATTTTTAGGATCTATTTTTGAAAGTTTTTATCGTAACAGTTCTCTATGACTTAACTTTTTCATCTGAGCATATCAATTTACATTAATTTTGCGTAAAACAATATTAAAACAATAGCGGAGAGTTTATCTGCTCAACGAGTTTAGTGCAGTCCCAAACTCTTATGCATAAATAATTTACACTTGACGGACGCTAGACAGAAATAGCGAATGCATTAAGCGTATGTGCAGGGAACACAATTGATTTCCAGTTAGTGACATCGTGAAATTGACATTCATTTCAATCAAAACCATTCTAAATCACTCACTCAGCGCTGCATTCATTCATTCCAAACACTCACTCAAACAATTCAAAAACGTTCCAAAAGCACTTAAAAGATAAGATCAACAACTACATTCAAAATAAACAAAGCTATAGTAAATCGCTATTTCACTGACATAATTGAATTTTTATCGTCTGATTGGTCCTTGAAGAGATGGAAAACTATGTTTAGGAAACTGTAAGAATATTCTTTAAAGGGAGGTAATTAATATTGCTAATTTACTTCATCCTGAGCAAAATTAGCGATATTGGATGACCTCCCTTTAATTTCACTGAAAACTCGCTCCACACACCCGTTCAATTCATTCCTAAAATGTTCCAATATATTTCATCTTGTCAATTTCGCGATGTTCTCAACTGTATATAATGTCTTTTCGGTGGGTGTAAAGATTTTCGTACGCCTTACATCCTCAATGCATCCCTAAATAGAGTTGAACTTACTTTAATGACCCTGTAGAATGTGTCCTTTGAAAAAAAGGTTAGGACAGATGAAAATAACAAATCGACATAGCAGTTCGTAAAACAATAAGATTCTAAGATAAGAAGCAAAAAGAACATTAATTCCATACTAAGGCGTCTATTTCATTTTTATCTGTGAAAAGATAAAAACAAGTACTCATCCGTCACGAGAAGAAATCGTTTTATTTTCTTGTTATCATGGTAATTTATCCCATAGAAAGTCATGAAATATTTGTCTGTTGGAACGGTTCTTCATAGATGTTCACGACGCTTTAGAGAAAAAAGGGAATGAGTTTGCATTCGGTCGGATATAATGTTAACTTGTACTTAAACCACGAAGCTGGGGCCCGTTTAACGTAACATCTTACGATCATTTTTTGCGTAAGTCAATAATTTAAGTTTCTTCTAAAGAAGTAACTACGTATGAAATTCTGTCATGTATCATGTTATTGGAATCGTCTTCTTTAGACGATCTTCTTTAGACGATAATAATGAGATATTGCAAGATAGAATCTAGTAAGGATTTGTGATTTTGACTTACGATTAATTTTTTCGTAAGCAGTTTAGTGAAACGGGCTCCTGTTTCTACCAGCAAAGTGAAAAGGTCTTAAGTCTCCGTTCAGACTTCGCGGATGTTAACATTTTAACCATGAATCTAAATATGTGACTTAAAGTGCCGACCCTGGTCAGACTACGCGATCTGCGCAGACTGACTAGGGTCGAAACCTTGTGCATTATGCCGATTTTCTAAAACATAGAATGATTTCCGTGTAAGAATTTTTGAAATGCAACCTCTGATTGGCTTGTACTGGAACTTAACCCCTTCAAAAATTATTTTTTTCGTTCAATTCCAAAACGATCCACTTTTTCGTGGTTTTGGAAAGTAAGTGCTTAAGTAGGACGGGGTTTTCCCCATGAACTTTTATTCGCCTCATACTACACTTATCTTAAGATACATATAATTTCCCTTAAAATAGAGTCACGAGATGATAGAGATTGGTGACTAGAATCTTGTGATGACATATTGGATAAGAAGGAGTTACGAGGATTTGGTCGCTAATTTGCGAGATATATACATTATTCGTTATTTTCAAGCAATTGGGTGTTTCCATATACCTTTTTTTCTTTCTCCCCATTTTTGAAAATGAACAAGTAATAGAATACTAAAACAAAACAACAAATACAACAAAGAATGAATAAATACGACTTTGTAAAATACCAATGCTGAGCCTTTAAAATGGAACAGCCTTTATTCAAAACCTTGATATGTACACCGACACACGAAAAAAAGACCATCTGGGAATTCTGTGTATTAAATATTTGAAAAAGAGATTGGTTCTAGTACAGGCCAACCAGATGTCGCATTTCAAAACCTCTTTCACAGACAGGTAGATAGAATAATCTTGTTAAAGAAAACTGACAAAAAGCGGAAATTTTCGACCCTAGTCAGTCTGCACCGTCAGCGCATACTGGCAAGGGTCGACACTTAACGCACTAGTCAGATGGTACCTTTTTGGCGCGATAAGTTACATATATGTGACTCGACACGCGAAAAGGGTCCATCTGGGAATTCTGTAAAATGAACATTTAGAAAAGAGATTGGTTCAAGGACAAGACAACCAGAGGTAGCATTTCAAAAATGCTTTCACAGAAAATTCGTTTATCATTCTAGATTCAGAATATTAGAAAATGCGGAGCGTTTCTATCCTAGCCAATCTGTGCAGTCCGACTAGGGTAGACATTTTACGCACTACCCAGACGGTCCCTATTCGCATGACGGTGTAACATATGAATTCGTCCTTGTCATAAGACATTGACCTTAGTGTCTGCAGATTGTATCAATGCTTAGTATTGTTTTGTTTAGGTTTTGCCAACAGATGGACAAGCCGACCGGTGAACAGGGGTAAAACAAAGACCCCCCCCCCCCCCCCCCCAAAAAAAAAAAAAAAAAAAAAAACGGAAAAAATTAGGGAAGGTTGAATTATGATCGAGTTCCGCTGGAAGAAAAAGGAATCGAGAAGTGTCAAAATATTTATTTACATCCACAGGCAATTGTTTTACACTCCTTTTGGGATATAGGTTATTATCATATGGTATTAAAACTTATTGGACAATTTTCTAATTGTGAAACAATCGCCCTTGTTAAAACGGTATATATTAAATATTTTTTATTTATGATATTATAACAATTATCAGGAAACGAGTCCGGCGTTTAGTATGTGAAAACGTTTGGAGACGTTTAGAAATTGAACATTACTTTGCAGGCTAGTGCGCGTGCAAAGCTGCGTAGCATTTTTCAAACGCTTAGAGAAAGTTTTCATCCTGAACACAGGACAGGGGTGTGATGCGAAGGTCGCGAAATGTTTGTCCAACAGATGTTTATATTGACAGAGAAGATGAAACGCAGCTCAATGTTGACTCTGTCCTATATATAAGATTACCGACCTCTTTGTTGTATGTAGACTGTATTGACACAGCAATCTTGTATTGGTATCAATTAGGCCACCGATTTAGAGTGGAGAGTGTTTTATTTCTTTCTCAACATGACTGGTGGCCCTTTGCGTCTGTGGATGGTCATGATGCCTTCTTATGGGGGATTCTTGCATTTTCAGTCACTTGCGAAATAGTAAGCATCGTGAAATTGACACTCATTTATATCCATTATCATTATCATAATAATAATGATGAATGATAATAAAGAAATGATGATGATGATGATGATGATGATGATGATGATAATAATAATAATAATAATAATAATAATAATAATAATAATAATAATAATAATAATAATAATAATAATAATAATAATATTTATTATTATTATTATTATTATTATTATTATTATTATTATTATTATTATTATTATTATTATTATTATTATTATTATTATTATTATTATTACTATTTTTATCATTATTATTATTTTATTATTTATTTGATTGATATAATAATTATTGTTTTCTGATTGTTCTCATAAACATATTTATTTCGTGTAATAAATTTACGAGTAAGACGAGAGACTAAAGTAGACTAACATATTTTTCTAACCGGGAAAACTACGCCATAATGCTTGGGATGACGTTATTTTCAACCCGAGTTATATAACCTACGTGAAAATGTTTATAAGATATCTATCGGTTTAACACAAAATTAGCTTATATTGTGAAAAGCATAAGAAAGTTGGCTAATAAATCCGAATCAATTTATCTCACCATCTTAAATGAATAAAAACTCGACACACCTCGGAAGCCTAACGTATTCTTAGAGATCTCAAATTCTTGCAAAAGCCGTCATCATAGTTCAGATGGTTATGCATAAGACTCTCAATTTTTAAGCGTGATATGGTATGGTTTCGACCCCCGCGGCGGTACATATCTCATCAGACGTGTGTCTCCCACCGATTTTCGGGGGGTGGGGGTGGGTGGGTTGTGAGTTAGTCGTAAACCAATCAGATCGAGATAAACCCAAATTAAATATAATTGTATAAAGAGTAGAAACCGATTGTCTGGGGTCCGTCAATTATCAATTTAGCCCTTTCCTTTTTTCTCGAAAATTTAGACTGGTCCATATTCAAAGAGATTGTAGATGGCAATGAAAATTGGGTGCAATTCGAAAATAAGACCATTCGTTGAGGTGAAAAATATTGTTGGAAGAGGAGAAATTGCTTGTATTCTTCTTTTTCTACAATATTTTGTCAGACCTTTCATCATGGAATCGTCATATCCAGTTGCTAAAGTAGATTGGTCGAACATATTCTACTTGATAACATCGAAGAATTTAACATATTGACAGAGCGTACAAACCAAGCATTTTAGGCCTTCGATTAATTGAGATTTTCTTAGATCTTTGTCCACAAGTTTGGATTGTTCTTTGCATCTGTGGAAAGTCATGCTATTTTTTCAGCATTTCTCGAAATTTCAATCTCTGGAGGTACTAACTTTTGATTACTATCATCAAAGGTTAATGTCTCTTTGAATTTAAAGCGCATGGATGAATGAAAGATAAATCATTGGTTACTTGTTTCAAATAAAATGAAATTGTCAAGTCTAGAAATTTAGAATTCAGAACAATAAAGACTGTATTTTATGTAATGTTCCACTTTGCGTGAAAAAAGATAATTATTCCACTATAGACAGAGATCAGATCGAGATATAACCAAATAAAATCTAATTGTATAGTGTGTAGAAATTGATTGTCTGGGAGCCGTCAATTATTAAATTAGCCCTTTACCATTTCTCGAAATTTTAGACAGGTTCGGATTATAAGAGTGTATGGACAAATATGAAAAGTTAGTGGTATTTGAAATAAAATAATATTAGTTGAAAATAAGAAATTGATACAACTTTAATTTGTGGATTTATGCCACTTTGATTGCGGCGTCCTGGGCACTTCGAGCAATCCTAAAACCCGGAGTATCTCAATTGCCTATTCACAATCAAACATCTAACCTACATTTTCCCAAGGCAAGTATTTTATGAACCGGTAAGATTCGTGTCACTTTGAAAATGAACAATATGTCACTTGAATGACATTTCCAACAATTTCACATGTGCGCAAGGTCTAGACTCATACCAGTCAATGAATTTACACAGTCTGAAAAGCGTGAGTCTTTGGCTCGGGTAACAATCGCAGAAAATACTAAGTACATCCTGTTGCCGCATTCGTAAAACCATTTGGCAAATCTTACGATAAACCCCGGATATACGTAGACAGAGTGACTATTTTAAAAAATACGGGAAAACCTGGGAAAACCTAGATGTCAGTTGAAATTGCGTAAACCCTTCGAATTTTGAGTTCGACGTCGCCGACGCTACTAGTTTGAGACAATTTCATGCACTCTTTGTTTCCTTATTCATATAACTTTAAATTCTTGAACAGGTAATTAAAAATCTTAATTCGTGAAAATACTTTGTTTTAAAGTCTGAATTTAACTTTCAAAATCTGAATCTAAAGACCGCACCTTAAAAGTGCACTAGTTTTTCTAAACTGTTTCCGGCTAAGAAAATGCACGATTTTGTTTTTGTTTATATCCATTTATCTATCGTCGCTACCGTAGCATATGCCCATATGGGCAAAGGTTAGTTGGTACGGGGGAGGGGGGGGGGAGATCGAGGATACATGACGAAACTACTGCTAAGATCCGCCAGGGTTCTTTAATGTGCTCGGTGTCAAACACCGTCTCACGGGACTTCGGAATGTTCTGAATGCGTATGGCCGTAGTTTACGAAAATGGCTGAGGGATGTTACGAATGCGTGTGGTGACACAGGCCACCAGGCACACGTGCTTGGTCCGGAAAGAGCGCATTTATACATGCAACCTGAGGTGCGTTTTTTTAGGTTTAAGAATTTTAAGATAGATTTCTTAAGATTTTTAGTCGGTATATCTCAGGCTGCGTCGTAGAATGTCAACTGAATCGCGAGAGATAATTCGAATCAAAATCTTAAGATATCTTAAAAATCTGAATTCTTAAAAACTCACCTCTGCACTACGTTTATGATGCAAAACGTTTACGAAAGTTAAATAATGGTACAGTTAACATCATCGTGAAATTGACATTCATCTCAATCTAAACCATTCTAAATCGGTCACTTAGCGCTCCAATCATTCATTCTAAACACTCATATCATTCAAAAACGTTCAAACCCATGGAAAAATAGAGAATCAACAACGTCATTCAAAATAAACTTTGATAGAAAAAAAAACGCGATTTCACTGACCTAATTCAAATTGTAAGCGTCTAATGAATTCTTGAAGAAATATGAAGTTATCTATAGAATTTGTTTGTATATTTTATTAAAGGGAGGCTATCAATATCGCTAATTTTGTTTATCCTGAACAAAATTTGCGATATAGAATTACCTCCCATTAAATTCACTCAAAACTCGCTCCTCACACTCATTCATTTTCATTCCTAAATCATTCCAAAATCACTCACCTTGTCAATTTGACAATGTTGTAAACTGTACACCGCTTTGCGAGTGGGTACACGTGCAAAGCAGGGTACCAATTTTTTAACGCTTGACTAACGTAGGACATGGTAAAGAACTACCGACTGCTTCATCATCGTGACTGCGATCATTCTGCTGTCGGTACAAAACCATCGCTTCATGAGAATGATTAAAGGTGTTTGGAATAAAAAGAATTTCTAATTATCTCAAAATAGCATTTTTATGTTCAGTTAAGTAGCTGTTCGAAGTTTGTGATTAGGGAGCTGGCGGTTGCGATCTAATTATTCGTCATTTTTATGCCAGAAACAAGCTATTATCTAGAACTAAAGATTCTTTTGATAAAAATTAATATAACATATACTTAGTCTAAAAAGTTTAGAAACACTTGATATTTTTCGCTTAATATTTTTTCTGAAGCAGATATATTTATATTCGAGTCGAATGAAGCAAAACAATAAGTTCAATCTCTAAGCAATAGATTTATGCTTTTGTTTTGTTCCAATGGCGGCTCTTCATCATAAAACATAGCCAAAATGGCCGGTTGGGCAGATTTTAAAAGTCACAGTCTGTCAATTTTTATCCAGCTTTCGGCTTCGCCTTTCAATGTAAAGCAGTCTGGAGTGACTAGCATTTAAGCAAGCCTTATCTTTGGTAAATGGCTGTCTTTCGTACCAAAACAAATCTTTTGCGTGTAAACGTTTCGTTGACGTTATGTGATTGACGTCCCCCCAATTTCTGAAGCTATACGTGACGTGGTAGATAATATCAAATTGAAGTAATCATGGGGAGGTTCATGAGGCACATTTCTCGTCTTTTACACCATTGTCGTCTTAGAAAATTGATAATACAGAAATGCCGTATGTGATCATCCTCCGTAAATCGGCCGGTCACTGTTCTCTTTGTTGATTTGAATTGTTTTAGTACTGATCCAAGGTGATAAAAAGCGAAAACTTCAGACTGACTTTAGGTTGCAAATTGGAACTATCGACGTGAAACGCATAAAATATCACGTTACGCTTTGAATGGCGATCTGCAATGTCAACTTTATTGATTCGGGTAGCCAATCGATAAGCTCATCGCTCAGGCACCAATTCACTAAATAAATATTAATGCAGTATATTTTACAATACATTCAAAAGTGTTGCAAAACTTTTTTGATTATGTATATTTCTAAAAGCGTAAAGATAACTACAACAAAAGCAAGTTGAAAAAAGAGAAACATCTTACCATGCCTGTTACCTCTTGATCGAGACACCTTCAGCGGCTTGAGCCTTTATGGTACCTTTCTTATAGTTTTACATATAGCTTGATGTAACAAATTTTCACACGTTTTTTTAAATACCATTTGAATACTCCCCCCCCCCTAAAAATGTTTACAGTCTTGTATGTGTGTGTGTGTGTGTGTTTGTGTTTTGTTTTTGTTTTTATTTTAAATTGAATCATTTGAATCAGTACATCTGGGCATTGGCATTCGATGAAACTTTTATCAAATACCAAACGAGTAATTTGATATATCAAGAAATGAAGATTTGACACGAAACGAGATGACCAGCTTTGCCAAAAAGGGAAGAGGGGGAATGGTCAGCAACCCGTCAAGGTCGAGAACAGAGTTAACTCACGAAATAATCCCAGAAAATGCAGACACCATGAATTTGGAAAGCGCCGGTGGGTTGCAAAAAACTTGTAGCTGTAGCTTGAATAGTTTGGAGTAACGAGGTTATAGCATTTTTTGACGAAACGCCTTTCGCATAGTCAAAATCGACACAGTCGACATATAAGGCCAGAATTATGACGGTTAATCTCAAGGATTCTGCACAACCAGTGCATTCTGTCAGACGTATTTATAAAGATTCTGAAGGCTAAATTCTGATCTATATGACTAGGAACTTTCCTGCACTACAGTCTTTCCTTAAATCACAAAATTGTTCATATACGGGAATAGATGAACACTTTTGAGTGAGTGATTAAAGGTCAATTTTATTTATACAGTAAATAGATAAAATTGACCTTTGATCACTCACTTAAAATTGTGCATATATACAACAAGTAGGCCTATTGTTCTATTTTCAAACATAAACACAAATAGCCGGGAAATTTTGGATTTTATGTTAACGCATAATTCATTCATACTTCCATATCCTATATTTGCTGTTTCTAATTCAAATAATCTCCATGAGACGATTCAAATACGTACCAACTATATAGCGTTTCGTTGAGAAATAAAGATTTTGGTCTGGAAATTCTTAAGTGCTTTTCTACGTCCTCCCCATGTTTACTTTTTAACCGAAAATTGCAATTGAAAAAAATTATTTCGTTAGGGCGATATCCACTTCAAATGAATAGGCTTAAAGGCAATTCACGTAGTCCCTTTTTGTGTGATACATCTTTTTATCGGCATTGGCGTTATGTTGTAATTGCAAAATGATAAATATAGCTCTTCATTAATTTATGTCATATAAACGTGGTAACAAAAATACTCCCGAGAAAAATTTTATTTCAAGTATCTTTTTCCGTGATATAGTCGGTGCGGTAATAGCGAATTTCCGTAATAATTTGTATTCACATTTCATAAAATTAATCCAGTGGGCTACCGATATATTTCTCCGGGTGGAGAGATGGTCAAACAAACGGAAGGACTGATACGGATAAGGTGCATGAACATTACTTTGATTCTTTACAGAAAACGTTGTGGACATTGAGTCATCTATAAACGAGTTTTTATCTGTTTGAGCTCACGAGTTTGATAAATTCGGTATTTTTAGGTCAAACTTGATATTCTTTTTATAATATGACCCGAACTTTTACAAAAGTGGTCAAAATTCTTTATATCTATCATAAAAATTTTCTGAGTAACTGAAATTGACCTCAACATGTAAATATGACGTCAATTTCGTCAATTAAAAAATAGGTTGTAATTCGTTACGAGCTCATTTGCATAGTTATTATAAAGTAGTGTTATAACACTCGTGTAACATCAAACATATTCAACGTCGTTAGTTCACTCTTTCCACGAAGAGTATGTTATAAATTGAGTTATAGGCCGGAACAATAATGTATAGACAAATTAATGTTGCATTAAACGTGGTCTGTTTCGTTTGTGAAATACACGAAAACACTTTCGTCATTATTTTTTAAAATTGCATAAGCCGATTTAATTATAGAACCTGGTAACACCAGCTTGATAAATGCTGTAGTTACGAGCTTTTAGAATTAAACACAAGAAAATATATCAGATATGAAAATGATACAAGTCTTATTCTCTAAGAGCGTCTGGCCAAACTTTTAAATAAAATCGCAGAGGAGAAATCAACATGTCCTTTTTGTCTGATATCGCCTCTTTCATGTTTATAATGTGTTTTGTTTTGTCTGCAATATCATTTTATACTAAATTTTCTGGGTTTTTTGGTGTAGATTAAGGTTATGAACCCAGAGGATTTTTCAGGCGGGGGTCGCGTTCCCTAATATATTGTGTTTTGTGTCAACATGAAATTTGAAATTTTGTCTCTTTCCTTTTTAATTATATCTATTGAATTTATTATCAATTAAGATTTCGGAAACCACAAACATGCATTAGAAAACGAGAAATGAAGCTTCACGTGGAAATTCATAATATTTTTTTTCATGTATTCATTAATTTTGAAAAAAGTTGACCGTATTTCGACAAAGGAACTAGAAACTCATTAAAATAAAATCCTTGAAAAAATATATTAGATCCAGCAATTGTCAACCAGTTGCATCTTCAATGGAATATTGAATCGATAGATCCTTATCGAAAATAGTATGTTCGCAACCCTTGATGCGACTAGATGAGCCATATATCGTATTTCAAAAATAATTACTATGAAGTTTGAGTGGCCATTTAGTAAATTGCAAAAAGGGAAAAGTATGGACTCTATCCGTCTTCACAATCGGCTTAGTTCGCACCGGATCGATATTTTTTTTGTTCTTTAAGGGCGGTTCCATTTTTTGAGACTGTTCTTAGATGAGCCTGAAAGTGACATTTCCAACAATTTTAATTGTACATGTACGCTAAGCAAATACTCTGGCCAGCCTGTGCTTCTGCACAGCCTTGCCAGAGTCTTCACTTTGGCATGTGTAGATAGAGAAGGTCTCACGGTGTCTTTAAACAGGCAGGCATTCTTCTAACGTTTTTATGGCTGTTCATATTGCTTTATGTTGGCCCCTCAAGGGCATGTCAAAATTGTTGGAAATGTAATTGAAAGCCGTCAAGCGAAAATGGAACATCTGGGAAGACGGGCAGGAATCAACACTGGTCAGTCCATTTTACCTCATATTAAAGTTTTACATATTATTTTCATGTTATATTTTGTTTTAAACAATCTCTACATATATAATCTTTATCTGTGTTACACAGTTTTCGTCATATCCTTTTCTTTTCAAACGGCTTCTCCTCATATCAGCCCAGGAGAAGGTTCCTTTAAAGCTTGTTTGTAGAGTTCACTTAACTTGAAAAATCTATTTTTATGGCTTGTCTGAATTATCAACGCAGTCTGGTTGGAGTCTACACTTATAGCGTTGGTCGCGGCGGTTACCTATTGCACGATGTCTCAGATAACCATTGGAAATAGAAAATAGAAAATGTATCACGTGGTTTAGAGCCAATGCCACCGAAAAGCTGCAAATCAATGTTACCAGAGAAGAGCTATGAATATTTGTCATACTAGACCTAATCAATGTAACGCTGACGTGCCCTTTAATCAAATTCATACGACGGACGCAAGCTTCGTCTAGTAAAATATATAGGCTATTTTATCAATAAATTGTTATTTATACATTTTCACATAATTCAATATGATTGGTTTCCATCAATTTGTGTGCATTCTGATTGACTGAAATATAAGTTTTATTCCCCAATGAAAACAATTTTTAGTACGCATTTGTTATGTAAGCTTACGCAAAAATTAGTCCAGTAAGAAATATGTTTCTAAACTGGCATATCATTCACTATTTGCTTCATGATATTAAATTACATGATATTAAGATAATGTGTGTTGATTTCTTAGAGGAAAAACAACAACACACAATCACATTCATGTATGAATCTGCTTCGCGTATTCTTACAGTGTGATTAGGTTTTTAGTTTCATACCTCAATGAAATAACCAAATACTCATTTCATCTTATTAACAGAAAAAGAAAGTTCTGGTTTACAAAAAGATGTAGACACACATTTGGTAATAGGTTCTGTCATGAGATATTATTTGAGACAAGCTGATCTTAATCTAGAATAGAATAGAAATGTTATAAAGTGAGCCTTGTAAGCTTGCGCACAAAGTTGTGCCAAACGATCTGTTTTTAATTTTTTGTTTCGCTAGAATATAAGGTATGCAGAGAGCAGGTTTTCGGTTTCATGAAGGAGTGAAATTAAATACCTAAATATCATCTTTTTTCTAACATTAGAATTCCTTTTATGTTTATCTACAGTGTGCAAATATTTCATTCATGTCCATTTATCATCACGTAAATGTTTACTTGACCAAAGGCACGTCAAGTGCTTCTTAACTTTGACATGCGGCTTGAATACTTATATATTGTTGTCACTGCTCACGAATTCGGCACAAGTACTAGTAAATTTTCCAGGAAGAAGAATCGAGAAGGATTATTCTAAGTTGCAGTAACCCGTTTCCTAATCGATATTAAATAGAGAGGTTTAAACAAAATCTTTTCGTTCAGAATGTTTCCAAATTATACCCCGCTTTGAACATTAGTACACGTGCAAAGCGGGATATAATTTGCAAATAGTTTTTACCGTTTTGTCATTCTGAACGCATGTCAGGTTACCCATGGTCGTTAGATGATAGTATAAAATAGACATGACACATCATATTTCAAAAAGGTTATGCTATTTACAAATTTAGTTCCAAAGCATGAGCAACAAACTGTAGATTCCCTACCCGTATTTACATCAGTAGAAAGAAACGAAAGACAATCTGTAAATTAGTGCAAACAGAATAAAGCACTGCGTGTGTCAGTCAATCCATCAACTTCGTTAATTCCATGTTATAGATTGTGGGCTGGGGAAATAAACACCAATTAACACCAGTATGCATGTTAAACACGATTATTTACTTCATTTGTTTACGAGACATTTTAGAATAGAGCTGGACTCGATGTCCCAGTCCAACTCTGTTCACTGTTCGTGGGTATGGTTTATTTTGATTTTCTTATTGTTATCATGTAAAATTTCAAAATTTGTTTTCAAGTTTGAATTTTATGAAAGAATATAACTTACTAATCATTATACATATAGGATATTACTTCCTCGTTAACGCTCTGACTCGCTTAGACGCATGCTAAAAATAGATCATCAATCAACCATGACTATACATGTGTGAGCATGCGTAAACCTCAGTTTTACTTCTCAGTGTGAATAACCAAAAAGGAACCACACTATTAAAGAAGAATAAGAAATTACAACTGGGGTGGTGGTGGGTAAGTCTAATGATTAGTAAGTTATATTCTTTCATAAAATTCAAACTTGAAAACAAATTTTGAAATTTTATTTCATTCTTATAACTTACTAATCATTATACATATAGGATAGATTAAAAAGCAATGCTTTTACACAAAGAATCACCTGGTGGTGATGTTGTGATTTCTATCCATAAAAGGATCATCATAATCCTATGAATATAAATTTGTAAATCAAATTTACATATTACAGTAACCAACTAGAAGTCTAATAGTACATAACACTAGTATATCACATAGTATCATACCCACAGTAGACCTACATTATGTCATGTCTTACTATATTAACTATAAGAAATAACAGAAACTACTGATTCGCGACTCGCTGAAAGACCAAAACCTTCCAGATCGACTATCAAACATTAGAAATGAATCTCAATACACCTACATCCAAACAATGTATTTTTCCATGATAAAGAAGTACTTGAATTATAGTCCCTGTTCTAATCCAATCTGACTAAGAGATGGAACCAACCCATTATCAAGAATGTAGGAATAAAGCACAGTCTGTGACTGACTGCTTCATCTATTACTGACTTTTAAATATTAATCAGTGAAAATTTTATATGACTGATCAACCTTTTCTTGGAGGAGTCGATGTATTAGTAACTAGCTTAATCAAAACTTTCCTATTTCAATCATTTTGTTTGTATGGAAAGTATAGGAAACCCTGTAATTTCAGCCTATTCTTTGACCATATGATCACTACAAATATAATCTAATTCCTTTGTGTTGATGCTTCAGCACACATTTGAAAAACACTGTCTCATTCAGTATTTACAAGTATCGGAATTTTATACCAAAGCTAGCATCCTGCAAAGCTATTTCAATGTCTAAATCTTATTGGAATTGTGTTTGACTATGATTCAAACCATTTATAGATTTGATTAATGTAGTTGTTTATTTAACAGTGGATATAAAGCACTGACCAAAAACACAGTTGCTGCAACTCACTGGAAAAGACCAATACTAGGTTGTAGTATTAAAATATAATACTCAATAAGATACTTGCTTATAGAAATATCTGACCCATACAGACTAGTTTACATTGTCAAATGATTCTTCTGGAACTTATTTGAACTTGACGTAGAGCTTATAGCATTGTCTTAAAACAAGAAATAACTTTCAAAAATCAAGTGTTGAGAACGTCCTTTGGTTGAGTTTAACGCACTTATTTTATTTTGCCTTAAAGCTTATGACAAAACCAAACCTTTGGCTAAAAACCTTCAAAAGCTAGTGAATATTTGTTCTTTTTATTTACAACAGGACATCATGCCCCAATAAAAAGAAATTACTCATACACTAACTATTCACCACTTATCTGCCAATTTTCCCTTTTCTTGTCCATGACCCCAAGAAACAAACAGGTGCAATGAGTGCTATGAACTTGTTATATGTATAACTCTATCTATTCCATTATTTCCTTCAGGCTGGAGTATTCAATTATCAACAAACTGTCAAGATTTCATTGTACAACAGTAATCTGCATCACTTTTTAAGTTGGAATGCGGAGCAATTCCAACTTAGATTTAACAAAACCGCAAAATGAACACAAGATAATTTCATTTCGGGTTTTCTGATAACACATATCACGTGAACAGGATGTGAATACACTTCGGCCTATTTTGTATATCTCAACTTGACATCGACATACAGTTAATTACATCAAGAAGTTATAAAGTTGTACAATTATACAACTATCACTTCATGTATATCATTAAGACGCTAATTTATGTTTTAAACGATATTTACTAAAAGTCGCGAACGAATGTTTGAATTACTACATTTGGAAATCATGTGATAAGTCAAGTCCAATGGTGTAAGCTATTGACAATAGCATTAGCCAATCACGTGATCTGCTTATTTGGTAATGTCGCAACCTATTTTTCGTAGAATTATGTTATAGCTTCTTTTAAAGGTCGAGTTTCTCTTTCTGAAAGACCTTATTACACACTTCAACAAAATGGTTCAAATGTTTTGTACCTTATTGTTCCGTAAACCATCATTAGAAACGCGAAACATTTACAGATTATATATTTGTATTAAAAACCCGATCCATTTAATATTCACTTTGATTACTTTTCTATGCACCGTGAAATCTTTTTCCCGTGTACTCTCCTATGACACGAGTTGAACTCACGCATGTGTAAACAAAGCCGTTTTCTGATTGGCCATACCACACGACCTGATGACCTACTAAGATTTCATCTGTCCTTTTATGAATGAAACCTGAACTCATGAGTTACGAAATATCAAGGTTACAAACGAATGGAATGTTCCTATATATATGAAGTAAAATTTACCCCAATACCAGACGACTTATGTTCTCAACTGTCCCGGAAATTTACACCTTTCGTTTATATCCCAAACTGTGTTGTTGCATTCTTGTGTGTTATAAATATTTTGTTTCGGTAACGGGTATTTTTTGTATCATATTCCCCAAATCCTATTCCTTGTTTTTTCGTTTCAAACAAGAACGAAAACACAGGGGATATAGCCATCTCGGAGCGATTTACTGTAAACATATATGCATGTCGTTGTTATTTTGTACTCAAACAAATAAAAAAAATCCAAACACAATAGATATAATTTCAATTTATAACATCGAATGCAGACGTCGAAACGTCGTAACTATAGCATACTTAACCTTTAGCTGCGATCTTTTAAGTCCCAACCGGCAATTTTTCCTGTCCACTAGTTTATCTCTGATAACTAAGTATATTTTTTCAAAGTACTTGACATAGTAACTACAATTGTGCAGTAGCGCTTCTATCCTTCGGATGAGTCTAAAATTTCCCCAATCCAATCATTCAGTTTTTTGTTTTGCCGCAAGTACTTAAATTATTACAAATAACATTATTAATGTATATTATCCATATTGTACCCCATTGTACTTGGATGAAAATAAAAAAATATGTTTTTCTGTTCTGTTCTGTTCTAAAGAAACGGAAAACCATTTCCGATTAGCGCGATAATTTTACTTGATTGTGGACGCATCAAGGATCGATAAAGGTTGGCAAACATTTATCTTCTCTTTCTGCCTTTGTCCATTTTCATTAAAAATGCTTAAGCATTAATTCACGAGTGCAAAAATACGCACGTGCACAATCATTTAAATATCATTGGAGATAATCACAAGTTAACTACAGCCTTTTTTCAAATATCTGAACGAGTTTACCAACCAAAAGTGTTTTGACTTCAGGTCCAGCCTTTTTCTACTCCCACCGGAATACCTATAATACAAATAACAATTATGCTCTTTTCTCCTCGATTCGCGCATGGTAATCATATCATCCGCGTTGATTTAAAGTGAGCACCAATATATACTAATTGACAAAAGTCTTGTCCGGTTTCGCGAATATGCAAATAAGACAAAACATTTTTTCGAGAAATAGAACATGAACGAATGAAGCATTATTCAAAGTACACAGTTAAACATTTCAATCTACGTTGGTTTTGTTAAACTTTGATCTACGGTCTAAGAATAAGACGACGATATAACAAACGCGTTACTTAGTCTAATTACGACTCGGCATTATCCAAGCGAGGGCAAAGTTTAATGAATAGAAATCATGCATGCTTGTACACAATATCTTGATGATATCGCGCATAGATTTTCCTAAAAAAATGAAAGGGGTAAACTGACATAACGTTTTTTAATTAATCTGACTGACGTCGTTAAATACGCCGACTTTTTTAACACTAAAATTCAGATAAAAGATATCAGTCTTCATAAACAATGCCAAATTATTTAAACGCGTGTTTCGTTAATCAAAAAATGGCAGAAGACGTCCATATTTCATAATCCAACGACAGACCTGCGAAAAGTATGACGCACCCTAAAATGAAAATAGCGCCTCTAAAAGCCACCCAATTTTTTACCATTTTTTAGTGTTTTCCTATTAGATTATAAATAAAGAATGGCTCTCCTACAAAATGTTACTATGCTATGTCGTTTGCTTTTAAAAAGTTACAAATATCATCAACGTCGTTGGGACTAAATCAACGTCACTTGTGATCCAATGCCAGTGAAAAAAATTGCTATGTTTTGAAAATATGGTCGATACTACTAAGCAATAATTTCGAGACATTAACTTTCAAATTAAACGTTCATTGTATAAGACGAAACCGGAAAGAAATTTTATCCAAAGTATATTTTCTTGGTTTATCATACTATCCTTAGTTCCATAAGAAAGTGTGCACTTTCATTTTTTGAATTTCTCTTGATTTTTACAAATTTGGTGGACTGAAAAGCATGGAGTAAATTTGATACCTTACTTTAGACAAGACCTTTTTGAATTAAAAGTCAAATCAGATTTGGATAAAGTATCGCATGCTGCATACGCGATGGCATTACTTAAGCTATTTAGATTTGACCTCCTCACAACTTTTTCATTGGTAAGAGCTATGTGTTGATGTTGCATTATAGAGTTTAAGAGGCCATTCCAAGCCATTTCCGAACAAAAATTTTAATTTTTATGCAGACATTACGTGTACGTCAACGTAAGATATTGCTACGTTGTTAGGCCAGAAACTTGTCGTTAAATGGTACCAAGGCTTTCTTTGACATCTCAATTTCCATATTAAAGGCCTTAAAAACGATGACCTCCAATTCTATTGGAATGTGAATGCTCCATCAATTTTAATGACGTCCTAAATCTGACAAGGTTCGATTTTGTTCAACGACGCTTATTGGTAGCCAAACCTCGCTGAAGCATCATACACAATTGTAATGAAAATGTGATTTTATGCTTAGCAAAGCCGCAACATTCAGCTGAATGCATTTTCAGACCAATTGTTTGTCTAACGCGTGATGCACAGGCAAATCATGCGAAATCAAATGTCTTAATTTGGCTGAAAATATTTGCTAATCCCGTGATTTTTGTTTTCAAATGTCGTTTGCACATACTCTTTGGGATAGTCATACGAAGTTTCGTGACGATAGATCGTGTAATTTCAGAGATATTGAAAATTCAAAAGTCCACACTTTCTTTTGGAACTAAGTATATATACTATATTTTCTTGGGATACTTGGGTGATCCTTTATCAGACCACAATAAATATTTGTTATTAGATGAAATATATGTCTTTTATAGGCACAGGTCATATCTCTATATGTTATATAGTAGAAACTTAATAACTTTTTCGATAACATATAAGGTGGATATTTACCATATTTCGCTTGAGTTATCCTTTGCTGACCCTTTATTAGATTACAAAAAAACTTAATATTGATTTATATACGCCCGTAAAAATACGCAACGTATTATGTGATCACCTGTGGAGGGCGGGAGGCGTCAGCTTCGTAAGTGGCTTAAGGTCACCGTCTCTTGAACGCATTCCAACTTATCAGTACTTTCAGTACTTTGATTCATTCTTTCAGCAATTCAGATGGACTGAAATGGCACAAAATGTCAATGCTGCTTTAAATGCCAACAAACTAGAGAACAACAGATGGGAACTTTGCGCACCATTCACCTGTATATATATATACACTGTATAAATTATTTTGAATATGTTCAAGCATCAACTGTAAACATTTGGAAACCAGTCGAAAAAGAGTTGACTGATGAATGGAGAAAAAGATACAGGATTTTTTTCTTTTTTTTTATGAATATGAAAACATACCATCATTTTTTAGAGAAGTGAACAGCTCATAGAGTTTCATGAAAAGCACTATCCGATACAACAGAGATTTGCAATATTAATTTAGTAATTATTACCAAAAAATTTGTCATTGTTGCTTGTGCTAAAATGTAACAGCACAATCAGTAGCAAATGAAAAGCATGTAACACAATTGGTCTACAATGATTATCTGTAACTAGTCTCAGTAAAAATAATTTACCATATGAACGTGTATTGGAATGAGAACTCTGTGGAAAAGTATATAGCCCATCTAGTATCCACCTTTGTCAACAGAGCATTTGCCTTAATGTTATCCTGGAGAGAAATATCTCATAAATAACTGAAGGTAAACAGTTCCTGCATGTTTACAGTATGTTCAATACATTATTATCATATGACTTAAATTCTCTTTCAAATCTGAACTGTACAGAAAAGAGTGTAATATATATATATATTTTATTTTTTTCCGAGTTTCATAGCTAAATGCGGCTAAAAATGAACTTCTTTCGAAGGTTTCAATTTATGAATTAGATCATTTTCACATTTTCAATTGTAGCATCTAGTGCAAAAGATATCCTTTCATTTCCAAAAGTACTCAAAAAATGAGTAAAATGCAGTCATTCACATGTTTGAGCCTCAGAATTAAGTACTATGCTAGTTGCTACAGACCCAGAACAAACCAAACACCTTTCCCAATTGCTTATTTGACAACTTGGTATTTATTGTTAACTCAATCCTTTAACAACATTGTCATCCTGCGTAAAGTTAGAAATAGATATCATTCCTCAGATTAAGCTTATGATTTATGAAGATACATATGGTGTAGCGTATAAAACATATATCCCATTGATGTTGAAGATCAACAGATATGACTAACATGAAGCAAGGACATCTTGCATAAAATTTCTCACATCATTGAGTTATCTAGCTGAAACTATATTGTGTAACTGCAAATAATACCTACTAGCAATCCAGCAATCATATATTGTAAGTAAATATTGAGAAACTCAAAGTAATGGCATGCAGCAGCTGCTACTTCCACAAACATCTATCTATCTACATGTATATATAATGCCTAACTCCCCTTTCAGGTATTACTGGCAGGTAACATTGTCAGCCTGTTCAGTTGGACTTAAGCTGTTACACATAAAGATACTAGTAACTACCTGCACAATTTTATTTTATAATCATCCATCTTTTGTATGAATTAGAAATGGTATATAAAACATAAGGAGTAATTACACTACAATTTACAAGCCTAATGACTGTATGTTTTAATTCAAGATAATGACACATTTGAGATAGATCTAATTCTCAGTACTGATAAAGGATCATGTTCCTGTTTTTAAAATTGCCTCGTTTATCATACATTTTCATAAGGAGAAGAAGGTATAATCTAATGCTCTTCCGCAATATGATTGACCTACTAAAATCTAAGAGAATTCGTCAATTTCTTCTACAATGTGACAGAACATTGAATTTACATGTAAGTCTCATTTTAACTGAACTCAGATTTTCAAGCCTCTTGATTCAATAGAAAAAAGTCCACTAATCATTGTGATTCTTAGGAACTAAGCAGCTGAACCAAGCATTAAATGTTGATCATTGAAGTCAGTTGAACTCGCAACTTTTTTCACAACACAACATTCCCAAATCCCAAAGACACCAAGGGTCCTTGAATCTTAAAGGTAAATCTTTCATTTATTGATATGGAAATGCCTATATATATATATTTATTTAATTCATTTCAGGAAGTCCAAGGATTCCTTTTGAACAATAAATCATTTCAATCATACACTGAATTCTAAAGAACTATCTTTAGAAGAATTCCTCATGAAGTTCTTTTGCAAAGAAAATGAATTGATGTCTCATGCTGTATTCAAAGACCACTTGTTTCAATCAAAGTCATCCTATCTATACACTATGACAATGAAATCAACACTAAATTCTCATTGAAGTAGTAAAGTGTACATGAAAGTGCTGATTAGACAAGTATTTTCAGGATAAACCAAGTACTAATGTTGTTAGCTTGGTTATTACTAAAACACATGAGTTTTGTGTGTGTAAGCCATGTAGAAAGCAGTTACAGACAACACTTTTACAAAGTAGATCAAATATGTAATTAACTATCTGAACCTATCTTCAGTATCATGCAAGCTGGAGAGGTCATACCCTCTTTTCTAACTTGACTGGAACATGAGAAGGGTTAATCAAAACACAAAACCCCACAGAATCATGTTAACACTATGCAGTGACATCATCTATGCATTACTGATGACAAAAGTATATTCTGTGATAATACCTAGGCATCTCGGCATATTATTCGGGTCAAAGGTTTCTTATCTTAAAACCTTTGGGCATTGAGCATTTGAAACCAATAACATGGCCCAAACGGCCGTGCAAAATGGTTGTAAACATTGTCCAAACATTTCTCGTAACAAGCTTACGAAACAAAGTCAAGAGACAATGACGGTCTACGCATCCCCGAAGGATCGTTATCCGTATGAATTTAAGAGCTTCTGGCTGGCCATATGCCTCCAATGCTCAACAACATACTTACTAGACAGATAAATCTGTTCCACACAGTCGACTGTCATGCTGTTGTCCGCCATATTGGAAAACTCCAAAGGGAGATTACTCCGAAATGGGTAGTAATGGACAGTTAGCTAAAAACCGATAAATGTTCTCAATATAAAAAACAAAGAACACTCAGGTAAAAAACATCCTCTGTAAACACTATTATCTATAAAGTCCAAAATTATAAAACAACAGCTCTTTATGAAGAGCATTGAAAAACACGTCGAGCGTTGTTCACGCTGAAAGTAAAACTGAGGTTTACGCATGCTCACACATGTATAGTCATGGTTGATTGATGATCTATTTTTAGCATGCGTCTAAGCGAGTCAGAGCGTTAACGAGGAAGTAATATCCTATATGTATAATGATTAGTAAGTTATAAGAATGAAATAAAATTAAGGCCGTCGTCATAGCGCAGCTGTATGCCGTCAGATTATCATTCAAAAGTCCAGGGTTTGATTCCAAACGGCGGCACTCATCCTTTCCGAGTTTATGTCTTCCACGAATAACTTGATAATCGTAGGCCTATATCGGAAAGCAGCTAGAGGTTAGAAAAGGATATAATGGTTGCACTGGTGTGAGAAATACCTGGAATCTTTTGTTTGGTACTCCAGCGAATGATTGAAAGATTGTTAAACGCGGCATTAAACCCTATGCAAGCAAAATGAATAAATAAATAAATAAATAAATAAATAAATAAATAATAATTATTTGTTGTTTTTTTCCTTTGTAACTGTAAAACTTTTTAAAATGATACCGAATCATCATATCAGTTTAATGTACAATGAAACTTGTGGTAAGCGACAACTTGGCTTCCGTACCAAACAGCAGTCGCGAAATTAAATCTTTCATGATAAAAAAGACAGGTAATTTCGATAGCATTTATAGTTTGTAGTAGAATACTTACTTGATCCTTATATGTTTGAATCCATTAGAATTGTCTCATTTAGAGGATTCTGATGGGTTCCTACATAATAAGATTATATAATAAACTGCTTTTTTATGAACATCCACTTTGAAGAGAGATGATGACGGTGAATAAACTATTTTAATAATGATCACTTAAAAATAGCAATATCGATTGTATAGTCCGTTTGACTTCTATATGGACCAACATTTTGTCGAAAATCTCGAATAGAATTAATGAAACGTATTTTTTCATCGTCATATCATATTTCCATTTAATACCAAGAAGAATTTCGTTTTTCAGATTATTTTTATGTAAAATAATGATTTTGTCCGTCGTCTACATGTGAACTCTCAGTCTTTCATACATTATTGTGTCTATTAAACGGAACAGAGAATTATCTATCCAAAAAAGTTCTGATTTGCATAAGGGCTGTGTCAAAAAAAGTGCTTGATTTTTAGAGAGGTTTTTTTTAGTATAAAAATGAGTATTTTTTTTATATAAGATTAGATATTTACTACCTTCGGATATCAACTCTAGGTGTATTCTCTCTTTGTTTAAAAACCGTTTAACCAGATAATTGATAATTGATTTTATCTATTCTGAGATGAACCCAATATTCACATATAGTTAGACTAATCAAAATGCATTATTTAACGAAGTTGTTGTGATTTTCACGAGGAAAACTAGACAAGCAGGCGAGTTATAACAGTACAAATTGCGTGAAATTTAAGTTAAAGATGACATAACCGTCGATAGGCTAATCAGCAAATCCAAATAAGAAATAATGAACATTTCTTCTGTCAAATGTTAAGTATAAAACCATGTGTTTTTACTATATGTTAACATTTTCTTACTACTAAACAACCTTCATCACCCATTGTCTTTAAGAGCGGAAAATGTGAAAATATTAACATAAACTAAATAGACAAAATCAATACTTGAAACCATTTATATTCAAACTTTTTTTGGAATGGTATTAAGATGAATTAAGATTATATACCACATACAAATCCTTCATTCAAGCGCAATTTCATGTAATTGGTGAAGAGGTTGGTCCATATAGAAGTCAAACGGACTATAAGAGGTTATTAAAAATTAGTTTTTGAGTGGTTAATGAACAAACAAGTGGGACGCATATATTTAAATGTTGTTTTTGTTGCTGTACAATTAACAATATCATGAAATTGACAAAGTGAATGCTTCTGGAATGATTTTGGAATGAAATTGATTGAGTGCAATGAATAAACTTTAAGGGAGGTAATCAAATGTCGCTAATTTTGTTCAGGGTGAACAAAACTAGCGATATCTTTTACCTCTCTTTGATTAAGTATGCATATAAATTTTGTAAATAGCCTTTCATTTCTTCAAAAACAAATGAAACGCTTTTAATTTCAGTTATTTCAGTGAAATAGCGATTTTTTTCTTATCATGTTTATTTTGAATGCAGATGATTTTTCAGTGATTTTTTAGCGTTTTAGAATGGTTTGAGTGAGTGTTTGGAATGAATGAATGGAGCGCTGAGTGAGCGGTTTAGAATGGTTTTGATTAAGATGAATATTAATTTCACGATGTAACTACCTGTATATGATTTTGTAATTCTGTTTTTTGTAAAACAAATATGATCTGTGCCGGTTCATAATTTCATCGTCTACACGTCATTCTAGATGTGAGGGAGGAAAATATTTTAATAGCGATTTCATTTTCAGCACGGCTGTTTTCAGAAAAAAGAACAACCCGAAACATTGTCATCACATTGGCACCATTCGTGTTTGTCTTAGCGTTGATGTTGTTGGTGATGGTGTTTTAAAGTTTAACCTTGGTCATAATCTCTGTTGCCATTGCCTTTGAAGATATCTTCATAAAACTAGGTATGTGTGTATGACATCACAAGAGCTACCCGGACTATCGAAGGGGATAACTCTGAAAGCATATTTACAAAAGTTATACCCCCTTTTACTTAGATTTTTATAACATGATACAACATCCGCAGCTGGGTGTTGGTACCTGTAGGCAGTGTTCTTGTTTTTTTCTTTATGGTGGCAACCAAGTCATTGATCTTTAACTTATTGAAGAACTTAACTAGAGATCTAGCCCTGCGTCCAGGATGTAAAAACGTTTTGCGAACGTTTTGAGATGGTAGCCCGCTTTGCACATGCACACACGTGCAAAGCGAGGTATCATTTCGAAAACGTTCCGCTAACGTTTTCATCCTGAACGCAGGACAGGTATCACTTATTTTCTGGTCCTCGGGAGCGCTGACCCAGTTTTTTCTCGACACTGAAAAAAAATCCACCAATCTATTTTTTTCTCCGAAGTGCTGTTTTGCTATTTCTTGCATGTAAAACACGGGTATAACTAAAAAACTTTTCTTCTATTTCTGTAGAAAATATTTTAGTCTGACACAAGAATTGATTGGTTGGTGTTTTTGACACAACAGCAGCTACAACTAGAACCATTCAAATAGTTCTATTTTTTGGAAGAATAATCTGAAAAGAATAATATTGATACTCGTATATTAATTTTACTGTATTCAGAAAAAAGAGTAGTTTTTTTTTCTTCTCTGATTCCAAATATAGGATTTCAAGGACTTGATTCTCATTTTATTCCCTCCCCCGACCCCTTGTATAGTTAACAACTTTTTGAATTTGACATTCATCTCGATTTAATCCATACTAAATCACTTGCTCAGCTCTCCATTCATTCATTCATTCATTCATTCATTCATTCATTCATTCATTCATTCATTCATTCATTCATTTATTCATTCATTCATTCATTCCAAACGCTCGCTCAGACCATTTAAAAACGCCCACGAACTCACTGAAAAAGATAGGATCAACAACGTCGCTCAAAATAAATCATGTTATAATAAAAATCGCGATTTCACTGACATTATTCGAATTGTGAGCGTCTGATAGATTCTTGAAGAAATAGGAAGCTATTCATAGAACTTGTATGCATATTATTAAAGGGGGCTAAGAAATATCGCCCAATTTTTTTAATATTGAACAAAATTTGCGGCATTGGAATTACCTCCCATTAAAATCAATCAAAACTCGCTCCACACACTTATTCAATATAATTCCAAAATCAATCATTATGTCAATTTCACGATGTTGTTAACTGTTTTCTGAACGCAGAGCTTGTAATGGAATGTAAGAATCTTTCTTTAATGCTTTTCGGTGGTTTATCGAGAAATAACGGTAGATTATCACTTGATCATCACACCGCAAAAGCAGTGAAATTAACAAAAACTTATACCCTGCTTTTGTGCATTTTATCCTATCTGATGTCATCTATGCGGGGCGAAATAAGTGACGTCACAATGAACGTTGCATAGCAATCACGTGCAAAATGACGCGCTTTACGAAAATATGTCCTAGAAATTTCACAATTTGTCTCATTTTTGCATTTAAGAAATAGAATAATCGTTTGTTTTTCGAGTAAGATCGATTGATATTTCATTTCGTGAATAAAAAAGCTTTATTTTCACTAGTGGCTCTGCCACTCGTAAAAAATAAAGCTTTTGTTTTTCACTCAATGAAATATTATTCGATCTCAATCTGAAACAAACGATTATCCTCTATGTAATCTGACATAAATCATTTCTGTGTCATTAGCTTTATATTCAATACATCATTCTTGTATCTATTATTGGTAAAAAAAACGTAGCCTTGAGGAAAAACGCTCAATCATGAGAAACGTTCTATTAACGAAATAACATTTATAATTTCCTGAAAATCATTACAACATATGTCTTTTATGACAGGGATGTTGATTTTCAAAATTGTCTTTTTTCTCAAGTCTGTTTGTTTGAATTGTTCTAAGAACCAGAAAAAAATATAATAATGATCTTATGGAAAATTATCCAACTGTGATTTTCAACAATTTACCCTGCGAGTTTAAAACTCCATTACTGTGACTAATCAAGATCAGTGACGTAAAATTGTCTTCATTTCTATTGGTATTGATTTTGATGGTCAAATGTCAGTCCAGTGTGGTTCGTTGATTAGGTTCAGAGAAACCATGGCGAGGTCACTTTTTAGCCTACTAGCCTTGCAATGAATCATTTGTCCCCAATCTATGTCCAGTTGCATATTTATAAGACTATTTTCATAGCTTTTTTTTCAAACAGTTTTGACTATTTGTTTTTAATTGGATCATTTTTTCTATTTCATTTGATGTTTTAAATGGAAAGAAACATAACAATTTAATTGTCTCTTCACTAAAAAAATATATTAAAAAATACACTTGTTTTGGGTTGAAAACACAATCAAATTAAAATTACTGAAAAGAAATGACAGATAAGTTTACATTGGATAAGTATTTTAGCCTTCACGGCGCTTGTTAACCTTGTTTTTTTCAGGCGCTGGAAAGACCACGCCATTTCGTCTTACGAAATGCCAAACGAGTATGAAATAACGGCAAGGCTGAGGCTGCCATTCCTTATACAGTTAACAACTTCGTGAAATCGACATTCATCTCGACCAAAACCATTCCAAATCACTCAGCGCTCCATACATTTATTCCAAACACTCATTCAAACCATTCAAAACGCTCCAAGCTCACTGACCAAGATAGAATTAACAACGTCACTCAGGATGATAAAAGGAAGAAAAACTGCGATTTCATTGACATAGTTCAAATTGTAAGCACCTGATTGGTTCTTGAAGAAAAAGGAAGTCATTTATAGAACTTGTATGCATTTTTATAAAAGGGAGGCAATAAATCTCGCTAATTTTGTTCACCCTGAACAAAATTTTCGATGTTTGATTACCTCCCATTAGATGTCACTCAAAACTCGCGTAACTCACTTATTTAATTCCATTCTAGAATTATTCAAAAATCATTCATCTTGTCAATTTCACGATGTTGTTAACTGTACCAGCTGACGATTCACACGCTGTATAGAAGGAACCGCGGGATTATCTTGTCGTACTGGTGCATCAAGAATCTACACTTAGGCGTAACTAGGATTTTGAAATTTATACGCACTTAGAAGACGACCAACATAGAATATATAGGATAAAGGCGATGTGAAGACTGTGACAAAAGATGAATGTCCCCCGTCTGCTCCCCTTTTCTTTTATTTGAGCGTTGGTGAATAATCAAAACATCATAACTACAGCTTAAATAAGCTGCAGTTTCGATGTAAGATCATTCATCACCGATTTATTTCTATAACGCATTTGCGTTATGTTAGCTACGACCTTTCTATGTTATGTGTTTTGTCAAACGCTAGCAAGCATTGTCATCATGAACGCAGGGCTGGCTTAAAAAATCCCATGCTATTGGGGTATTTTCCTGTTAACCACAAAGCTTTGGCAGACGGTGTAGTTTAGCATACAGTCCGATTTCAGCCTACACAGAATACTTTCTGCTAGATTAGATTGCGGGAAAACTTGAACAAGACACGTTTAAATTTCTCAAAAAATGGAAATTTGTTTTAGATAAATTAAAATTAAATTTCAACAGGATAAGGCGTAATATTGTTGATAAGGCGGGACGGAGATAACACAGATTAGAGAAAGACAGCCCTGCGTTCTGGATAACAAATCTTTTCATGTTTTGCAATTATATCCCGCTTTGCACGGTCACTTGCGTGCAAAGAAGGATATAATTTGCAAACAGTTTTCATCGTTTTGTTGTACTGGACGCAGGACAGGGTTATTTACCGATATTATTGAATGTGGACAAATAATGGATCTATCAAATGTGGTCTGTTCCGTTTATAAAATACACGGAAACGCTTTTGTCAGTCTTAAAAGATTTGCATATTTTATCAGAAATGGAAATGTAACAATGCTATGTCAAAAAGGACGTCTGTCTAGAAATAAAAACAAATCAACGGGGTAAACTTGCATGTTTATTCTTAGTTTACTTTGTACATTGTAAATCATTTAAACTCGATTAAACTCGATTGCGACGTATGCTAAAAGATTAAAAGATGGTTTAAACCCACCGCTACCTAATTCTGGGGCTCGCTGTTAAGTATTTTGCCAAAAAATACATCCCAGCGACGGTTGGACTCGAAAACCTGACCGCATTTTTGCATAAAACAATTTTTTCAAACAAGAACACGCCGAGCAAATACTTTGCAATATTACAAAGCGATGTAAAAATATTTCTTGTAAAACACGCACGTATTTATAAAAAAAAAAATAAATGATGCGAACATTTTGAAACAATGACATCATAATCATTTCTGGCGTATTTGTTTAATTTTCAAAGAATCTATTTTTTTAATAGGCTAACTATGTATAAATGAAGTCGATAATAAGGTCATAATCCCAGTTTTTGATACGAAACCCTTAGCATTTTCAGGAGTGTTCACACCGATAAAAGAAAAGTAGTTCATGTCAAGGTCATATGCATATGCAAATTGTTTCTAAAAATCACATGACCTGTCTGATATCATCTAATGTTATCAGGTAGGTGTTATCATGTCAAATTTAGGCAAGATAAATATATAATACGTACTTAGTGTAATATATGAAAAAAAATATATAATGAGGTTGGGAGATTTGAAAATTGTCGAGGCTCTGCCGAGACAATTATCAATTCTCACAACCGTGTTAGATATTTTTTTCATACAATACACTTAGTACGTATTATATTTATCTTATAACCTCTATTTGTCTTGTTTTCGACGATGTTTCTTACTGAAATGCAAGTTTCTAAAAATAACCACACTATATCTTTGTTCTAAAAATAACTATGTGATATCATAAAAAATATCATATGGGATGTTATCATACGGATATTTGTATAGTTATAAGATAAAAAAAAAGAAGTAAATAAATGGCATTTGTAGACATACATGATCATTCAATATTTGACAGAGAAGCTTTTAGAATCATGAAAATACTTTACAGGCATAAAAGAAAGTTTGTGTTTATGTTTGAATGGGTCATTGCCGCTTTCAACAATTTTTCAGTTTATCACAGCGGATGGAGCACCTAACAATGGATTCCTTGTATTTCTCTCACCAGTTCTACCATTACATCCTTTCCTAGCCTAAAGCTGCCATCTCGCATAGGTCAACGATAATCAACCATCGATGAGAAATGAACAGCCGGAGAGGATGAGTGGCGCCGTTGGGGATCGAACCCGGGCCCTCTGAATTGATATCCCGACGTGCTACCAACTGCTCTATGACGGTTGCGATGCAGGAATAAATGAATTAATTTATAATACAAGTAATCTGTTATTTGACATGGTATTGTATTCCAGTTATATTGTGTCACTCATAGAGAACTTCTATTCACTTTATTCAGGTTAAGGTATTTGATGGTGAGAAATAAGATTCTGTTAAGGTAGTTGTCCTGCAAATGTTCCTCAACATTTCGGAATTCATGAACTTTTACAATGTTGACCGAGGTTTCCTAATGAAAATCATTAGAAAACCTCGGTTAATACTGTAAAAGTTCATTACTTCCGAAACATTGCGGAACAAATACGGGTCCACTACCTTAACTGAGAGTTAAAAACTGTTCAAACGACGGCGATACGGTGTCAGAATGTCTGAGTCATATTCTCAATCAGCTAGAACTGTTAATTTGTAGGCTAGGGAAATATTGACAAATTAACGCCTATATGCATGTTTAATGTGGCTGCTTCCGTAATATATCACTAACCAGGAAAAAAAAACCCTCTAACAATACGCGAAGTATAAAGATTCTTAAGAAAGACATTTTCATATACACTATAGGCATAGGCGATTGTTTCATCATAGGATTTTGTCATAATTTTTTAATTCTTATATATTTTCGCTTTTACACGAAAACGTTAAAATCATAGACTGAGATCATAGACTCAAATAAAAAAAAAAGAAATAAAAAATTATAAAGAAATTAATAATAAAATAATACCCTGTCATGTATTTAAAAACAGGGCTGAAAATGGAGTTTTTTTTTTTTTTTTTTTTTTTTTTTTTTTTTTAATTTAATTTTTTTTTTTCAATAATTCTTACACAAATTCTACATTGTGGATATTAATTGATATCGTCTCGACTAGACGATTCAAATGAGTACCCACAACGTAGGGTTTCAATAACAAATTTCAAATTGACAATACCCTCTCTTTCCTGTACCGCAGAATAAAATTCATTAAAAACTTAATGCTTAAAATATTTCATTCAAATTACATGGGGTCAAAACACATTTTTAGGTGCAGAATACATTTAGACTGGTTCGACTGTCGACTATCATAAAAGCCTTCATACATGAGGCGACAGTAGGACCAGTCTAGAATACATTATGCATGTCGCTAGAAAATGAAACGCCTAGAAAATTTAGAAAGATTACGGGTTTGAGCAAGTCTACCCGCGGTTATTTTCAAATTTGGCTTACGATAGATGTGTACTAAGATTTCAAACATAATTATTCAAAAGGAACGTGAACTGTCCTGCGTTAAGGATGTCGCAAATGGTACAAACTGTTTTGAAAGTAATACCCCGCTTTGCACGTAGGTTTACGTGCAAAGTGGGGTATAATTTGAAAACAATTTGCACCGACCGTTTTGTCATCTTCTGTGTTCGCAGGACAATTGTTTGTTTCATAAACTGATTGATATAATATACATGTAGGTTATTATAAAACATAATACCTTCTTCGAGTGTTTTCTGAAATTCCCAATCTAAGTGGACATGGAAATGGCCTAGCTTTTTAAAAAATATATATGAAAGCCAAATACAGGTTTCCATTCTCAAATTCACAAACAAAATGGATTTTCATTCTAGATCAGAGGGCAATGAAAGTAATTAAAATAAACTCTAAGAATTATCTGATATTCCTTGCGCAGGTGGAACTCAATTTACAATAATTACCGATACACTGATCCGATGTATAAGTTAAATTGGTTAACCTTAATTAAATTACCTTGACCGCATTTTGACCTTTTCTTGGGTTTATGGTATGAATTAGATCCAAACTAATGAAAGAATCATGCCTCATTATCGAACAGTTCAAAGAAAATAAATACAAGAATATTTCAATCATTTTATTTTCTAGTGAAGAATTTTACTCTTGATTCGTTCCAGTCATTGTAAAAACAGAACTGTTTTTGCCTCCTTAACCTTACCCACAAAAGCAAACACTCAGCAAGCAAATACAGTTAGTTACATCGTAAAATTGACATTTGCCTCATTCAAAACCATTCTAAATCGCTCACTCAGTGTTCCATTCATTCATTCCAAATAATCATTCAAACCATTCAAAAACACTCATACTAATTGAAAAAATATAAAAATCAACAACGTCATTCAAAATAAATTTGGATAGAGAAATCGCGATTGCGTTGACACAATTCAATTTGTAAGTGTCTAATAGGTTCTTGAAGAAATAGGAGGCTATCTATAGAACGTGTATTCATATTTTATTAAAGTGAGGTAATAAATATCGCTAATTTTGTTCATCATGAACAACATCTGTGACATTGGATTACCTCCCATTAATTTCACTCAAAACTTGCCCCCACACACCCATACAATTTCATTTCTAAATCATTAAAAATCATTCATCTTGTCAATTTCACGATGTTGTTAACTGTGCCATGCTCAGCTAAATAGTGTTTACAGCTGAAAAATGGTTTCAATGCTATCATTCTTAAAGAGCGTGGATTTTTTTCATTAATTTGAACATATGAGCCATTTTTTAAAGAAAGTACATTTCAATTATATTTTGAATAACATTTGTTATAATAACATATATATATATATATATATTCTTTATTTCCTCCAATATGAAGATTACATATAAGTACAACAACAATAATAATTTGTGCAGGTGAAAGAATGACACGAGTGAGACATAGAAATAAAATGGTAAATACGTATATACAAGAAAACAGAAGTCACATGATTAATGGAAATTATCCAAGATCGACATTTATTATATCATATGCATTATATATGCACCTTTTACAGATAACACCATCTCATGTTAGGGGAGATTATACAATAATTTATATCAGGGTCATTATTTTATATCAATACCATACATCCGTCAATAAGGCCTTATCCGAAACGAAAAGAAAAGAAGTTATGTAGGAGCATGGTTTAAGATACGGTATTCTCATCTAAAATAAAATCTTTCGGACAAGGCAGAAAGAAGATATATGGAGAATTAACTTTATATACTCATTATTACCGACTAAAATGGTCTTCTGTATAGAGATATAATACTGTGAAAATACCTCAGTACGAGGCAAAAAAATATTTCATAGTTGTTACCAAGAGATCTCACAAACTGGATATTCAAGCCAAATAATGCTTTAACATATTCATGAGAATCAAGTGACAATAAGTAATTGCTAACAATCTGACCTAGCATAAGTGAAAAGAATAGGCACAATTACTGAAATGTTGACGCCCAGTTAGTATATGTTCAGATATACTTAGCCTCAAGTCATTTCGACCGCATTTCATACAGCTAGGATAGAAACAAGAAAGGAATGCAATGACCTGTGCAGTGGAAAATGCAAGATACAACTTATTCGGAAAAGAATGTGCAAAATACCACAGGGGAAAGAACGTGAAATTAGGTTGAATTTCCCTATATAATGAAAATTGAGATGTCGACGTTCTAGATTCCCATTGACGGATGAAGTGGTCGGAAAGTTTGTGCTTGACCTGAGTATTCCACGAATTCTTAGAAGGAAACGTACAATAATTTGCATAGTCAAGTAATACTTGAAACAAGTTGTATTTATGCAAAATATTGACAATATCTGTTATAAACCCATTTTCACAAGAAGATAGTAAATGAGAAAAGAGTCTAAAAAGAAATAACCGTTTCACGGCACAATCCCTGTCTAATTGACACAGCTGTCCGAAAAATAATAATTTTCTTTTGTCGATTTCAAATTCAATAGGAAATGAATTCAACATACCGTGTACTATATCTGATCTAGATCGGATGTGCAGGCCTTGAATTTGTTTCAGACATAGTCTGTGACCTATTTCTAGGGTAAGGGCGTCATTATTACTCAATGAGTACAGAAATTCACTGCCGTAAAGGGCTCTAGGTAAAACGATTGATTGGTATATATGATAACTGGTCAAGGGGTTTAATCCGTTTTTGTGAAGTCCATCCTTAACCAGCCCGAAAAATGTACTTCTAAGTTTTCGATCAAAACTTTTGACAAGCAACGCCGATTTAAAAAATTTGTCATACATAATGCCTAGATGGTTGCATTCTTTTTTTTCCTCTATAGATTTCTCACCGATTGACCAGGATTTGGTACGATTGCTGTAAGATCGCTTTGACTCGTTAAACATAACGACAACGCATTTATTTGGATTGTATTGAAATCGCCATTTACAAGCATAACGATAACAAATATTAATCATTTCCTGAAGAGAGCTTCGGGATAACGACAAAAGGGTCATATCATCGGCAAACGACGGAGAACAAATATCGTAACCCTCTATTTGAAAGCCCAGTTTACTCATAATTAATTCATCAATTAGCGAGTTTATGTACCAAAGGTAGAGGGACGGAGACCAAACCCCTCCTTGTTTGGTGCCCTGCAATATAGGGAACCAATTTGAATGGAATCCGCCATAAAATACACAGCAGAAATTGTCGGAATGCATTGCGATAACAGACTTCAGTAATTTGAAATTGACACCGAGCTGATTTAATTTATAAAATAATCCGTCATGCCAAACACGGTCAAAGGCTTGACGTGCATCTAAGAAACAGGCATAAAGCCTTGATTTATTTTCTTTGCAATAATGAATACTTTCATTGACAAGAAATGCTGTCATATTGCTACCAATACTTGGTTGAAACCCGCCTTGGAGAGGATTTATGGCATTTGGTATAGATACTTTAAGGCGGTTAAGTAAGACTTTTTCATACAACTTCAGAATAGTAGACGAGAGAGTTATCGCCCTGTAACTGTTAGGGTCGTTTTTTGGTTTGCGCCCTCCTTTGTGTAAAGTAATTATGATTCCAAGTTTCAAGCTTGGTGGAACATATGCATTATGATACATAAGATCAAAAAGCAGAGTAATACACTCTTTTAAAAAGGAACCTCCATAAACGAGATGTTCGTTAAATACACGATCTTTTCCGCACATTTTTCCGAATTCTACCGAGGACAGAGCCGACAAGATTTCGTCCAATGAAATACGATCGTTATCTAAAGGAAGACATTTTTGTTTGATCAATTTCATATACTTTGTTACTGTGTCAAAATGACAAGGATCATAATCCTTACACTCTGTATCAGAGTATAAAGATGAAAAGTATTCTCCCCAACCATTACATATTTGCTCAGGGTTGCGAAAAGTATCGTTTCCAAACTTCATTTCACTACTTCTAGTATTAAACGAATGTCTCGATCTTGACTTAAAAAGCCTCCAGAACAGTGGGCTATCAACGCCAGCAGCTTCGTCAATATCATTATTCATTTTCTGAAAATAATTAAATGTGTTTTTTCTTAGGATATTGCGAAAAATACGCTTAGCATCTTTATATTGCGAAAAGGATCGATCATTATCTTCTCTTGGTCTACCGGTCTCAATCCACACCCTACGTTTAAGTCTCATAAACGCATGGTGTTGTCTAAGGTCGGACGACCAATAGGGCTTCAGATAATGGCGATAATTCGTGTAAGGTAGAAATTTTTCTGAAGCTTCGCAGATAGCTGACACAATATTTAAATATAAACTTTCAATAAATCTGTAAATTACATTGTCTTTAGAATTCGTTAATGACTCTATACAGTTTAAAAGACTATGCGTTAGAAAGTCAGAATACTGCATACGCTGATGTTCAGTTACCTTTTGCCATTTAACAGATGACATAATTTTACGATTTTCATGAATTAAGTTAACGAATATGATAAACATTATTGGCCTATGTGAAGAGACATTTAAACAATTATCGTCTTGGATACGACATGACGTGATAGAATTAAGCAATTCGTTTGAAACGATGACATGGTCTATCAAAGAATGGTATTTACCATCATATGAAACAAAACTAGATTCAGCACCCTGGCATAAGGGTAATGTTGTTACAATACTTAAATTGCATTCTATAGTCCGGTCGTATAAAGACGCACCCCTAGGGTCAATATGTTTTATGAACAAGTTTCCATTCATATGAGCGTTAAAGTCACCCATTATAATTACTTGACCTAATTGTGAATACATATTAGTCAAATTGTATACAATCTCTATATAATCCCGATAAATTGAAATGCTGTGATTTGCACTTGGAAGATAGACCTGTAATATGTAAATGAAATTATTTTTTGATATTTGAACTTGTATGCCTATAATACGATCATCATCAATACATAACGGTTTGATGAGGCTGTTGTGTTTTCTATGCCATAATAGAGCCACACCACCCTTACCAATCCGCCTATTTCTGTAAATGTTCAAAGGCGAATCGCAAACACCAATACCTTCATAGTCTTGGTGAATACTATTCAAAAAATGTAATTCATTTGAATAGAGCCAATGCTCTGAAATACCGCATATATCGACCTTTTCATTGTCCAATATTTCACTAAGGTAGAATGCACTCGACATTAAACCGGTAACATTCCATGTACAGATATGTAAACTCGTCATTAATGTAATATATAAAAAGATTGCAGGCACAAAAGTGTTCATAACTAGTCAAATGAGACCTATGTTTTAACTTTAACGATGTGAACGATCACTGTATTCACCATGGTTTGCTCGGTAATCAGAGTCATGATAGCCATATGGGTCATATTGATCAAAATCGCCGTAACGGTTATAAGTATCTACAGCATACCCATAATCAGCATTGTTATTGTCTTTATGGTAAGTTTGTTTATTATACCCAGATTCGCGATTAGAATACGCACGGTTCGTATTTTCTCTCCTATTGGATTTTCGTGACCTATAACCCGTATCTACATCGTCAATTATGTCGTAGCTTTCACTCTCGTTATCATTTTGTCTTGCACTATGTTTTTTCCGATACGAAGCGTTAGTCAACCACGGACGGCACGTTACACCCTCTGGCCAAAAATCGCATTCTGTCACTTTGTGTGCGTCCTGTACTTCAACGTTCAAACGTATAATAACAGTTCTACCATAGCGCTGTGGGAAGATTCGAACCATTGTAACTTTTGCTCCCCTATTTTTTACGTAGCTTCTTATTCTGTTTACAGTTATTGATGACTTAAACCCACCTACAAAGAATCTCTTCGTCTTTTTTACAACATGGTCCGTAAAATCACCCTCTTCGACGATATCGTCATTTAGCACAGCATTCTTTTTCTGATTTTTTGCGCTTTTTTGTTCACTATTATTGTTTCCATGCTGAGTGTATGAATTATTCCCAGATATGAGCACGGGAATTTGACACTGGTTTATTTGTGAATTTCTATCTGACCCCTTTTGTTGTGAGGTTGTCTGGATTGGGTGACTTACGTAATTGTCACGTGAAAAACTGGTAATTGGTTGAATATAACCGTTATACCCGGGATTTACCTGTAAATCACTCGACTGACCGCGCGACTGATCGATCACGTCTAGACGTCTGGGAATTTGTCGCGACTCGACGTGATCATTGACCGTGTCACGGGTAAGTGCATCCTTGTAACTTAGTGTTTGTGTTTGATCCTGATCGAATTGATTATCATGTGATTGGTCATTTCTACATGGACTTTTATCATCCAGTTGCTTTCGATTATTTTGAGTCTGATTTTCCAATTGTTTATTATTACACGGACTCTTGTTCACAATGTTATTTTTACGCAACCAATCATTTAATTGACTCACTTTCGACTCTACTCTCCCACATTGTTTCTCTATTTTTGAGCAAGTTTGTAGGACATTTTCCCTGACGGATTTAATGTGGTCCTCTGATGATTCTTTATTTAGAATAATGTCATTTTTTACTAATTTTAGAGGGTTTTTTAGTGACGTGACACCTGATGTCTTTTCATCCTCAATACGCTGAATATCAGTCATCACTTTATAAAATTGATCGTTTGTGTCTTTTTGAAGTTTCGCAACTTCAACCCTAATAGATTTGATGTCGTCACCCGTTTCTTTTATGAACGCGGCCTTTTCCTGATTAAGAATGACAATGTCTGACTGACACTTGATTAACTGATCCTTCAGTGCTTTCATTTCTTGCAGATATGCATTTAATTGATCGGATACAGATGCACTATCACTTTTAGAAACAGTTCTTGGTAGGCTTATGATCTCCTTCATATCATCATAATAATGATTGTCCATCACTGACATCAGAGAATAAATGTCTGAAGCTAATTTTTGGGCTATACTGTCCCCATATCTGGTCTTTTTGCGACGCTTAAGATCACAATCCTTTGGATACGGATAATCAACGGCTCTTTTACATGCTTCGTACATAGTGCTACGAATTTCTTCAAGGTCGTCATCCTTGGATGCTGCATCAGTCACTTTATGTGATATAAAGGCGGATTTCGTATGTGCTCGAAACAATCCACCTATTTTGTCAACCAAAGCCCAGTTCAAATCCGCTGGCGGCGATTCATAACGGGTTTCGTCAAAAAACTGACTTAAATTACTGGGCGTGGCAGGTTCCCTTTCTTGACTTGCTGAATAAAGTTGTTTTCTGTATGTTTGAGATCCATCGAAATGATCAATCGATTCAACTGGACGTTGAGCTGGAGTTAATTGTGTATATACTATATTAGAATGATCTACGCCTGCCATCCCTATCAGTTATTTTTCAAAACTTGAAATATAGTCTATATCGTCAATACACATATCTCTATGTACGATGACCGTCGCCATATTGTAATGAAAATCGCTCACCTCCATGGAGAAAAATCCATTTTATCTCAAATATCTACCAAAATATCCAAATTTTCACAGAACAAATTAGTCCATTGGTAGCACAATTAATTGTTCAAATACATGTCACATAATTATGTAGTATACTATTAAAAATCATAATTATAATGAACAAGGCTTAACAAAAACATATTTGAGACAAAGACGATTTCGGTAATCAACCTCTCTTTCATAAAAGACATATGTGATAATAATTTTCAGGAAATTATTAATGGTATTTCGTTAAGAGAACGTTTCTCATGATTGAACGCTTTTTCCAGTGGGCTACATTTTTACCAATAATAGATACAATAATGATATATATTCAATATAAAGCTGGTGACACTAAAATGATTTATGTCAGATTACAAATTTCTTACATTGCATTACAAGCTCTGCGTTCAGAATACGAAAGCGATCGTCGCGAACAGTTTTGACATCCACTGGCCGATGATCAAGGTGTGTGCATCCGCCCGTGCGAGCACCTGCATGGCTGTCCGTGCGTAAAATTTTCTTTAAACATCTTCTAAAGCAATGGAATGATTTACGAAAGTTGACAGAAATGTTCCTTTGGTGACCCTCTTCTTCAATTGTAAAAAAACCAAACTTAGATTGACTTCCAAATTAGGGCGGGACAGGGCGGGACCCATTTCACTTTACATCTTAAAGAATACTTCATCTAAACAATCGGACCGATTTCATTGAAATTTGGCATTATTTCTTTATATAATATAGAATTTGATTTTCACTAAATGAAATATAAATCGATCTTACACTGAAACAATTGAATTATCTTTATGCCTCTGTGCTTATTGTCATAAGAGTGTAAACAGCATATGAACGATCAAAACATGGCACTGAAATGAGGATGGCATTTAAAATGAAACCGAGATATTACGATATGATACGAGGAATGTCGATTTCGAACGGATTTCTTAATTTCTTTTTATGTAAATATTGCCCTAAAGAAATATTTCAGAAATACACGTATATAAAAATTTCGTTATTGTCAGTCCATTTACCAATGGCACTGACTTGATCACGCGATTCTAAACTCTCTACTGTGAATGCTAATGAAGGTCTGTGACGTCAGTCTGTCATTCGTTCAAATTGTTATAATTCAAATGTCAAGGATCAGGGCGATGTAATTCGTTGATTGGACCCAATGTTGTCTTGCCTAGGTTATTGTGTTACACATCGACATTGGAATGAATAAAGTCACAAAGATTGCCATAGGTAATTTAGGCTTTGGAAACATCCTTGCGATCAGGATGTCTAAACGGTTCAAACAGTTTTCAAATTATACCCTGCTTTACACGTGTAGTTTGAAAACAGTTTGCACGGCTTTGTCATCCTTAACAAAGGACAGGTTACTCTTCGCGTAACTGATGTTTTCAAGACATTTCATAGAAAGTAAAAAATCGGTCATTAGATTCCTTACATTCACTTTTAGGTACCAGCTAAATATTAACCCTTTTCCTACTGTTCGTGGCGTTTTCTTGTTTATCATGACGAGGTTTTGTCGAGTAATGATAATTGCTCGCAGCCATGAACAGATAATTTTGATAATTTAAGACACTCTAAATATGTTATTCTTCTTTTTATGCAACCCTTTTTCAGCGCTTAATTATATCGAACCCTTAAAAATCAAAGAAATTCAGATGAAAGGGTATGCAAATTGATTCAAAAGTAGACTGTTTGATATTATGTTATGTTATTATGTTATGTTATGATATAAGGTCATTAAAGGCTTCATTGCATGGTAAAGTAAATTTATTCACAGAAATATAGGATATTCATAGATAGAAATACAGATTAAGTTCAGCATTGAAAATGGCAAAGTTAGTACGAATGAGTACCCATACCCATTCATTGAGAAATTAGGATTTTAGACTGACTTTACCCACTTTTATCTGTAGCTAAGTTTTACTGTGTGCTCTCTTCTTAATCATCGTAGGAAGATTTGTTTGAAACAAATTGAATTCAGAAAGATTATTTCAATAACGGTACCGAACATAATCGTGGACCGCAGAAGAGCGCACTTTGTCATCTGATCTGATAACGAACATATAAGGGACATATTTATTTGACATACCAGTTGAGAAATAAAGCTGATCTTTTGTTATGCTATAACATGTCGTGAGCTCGAATAGACGTTTTGTTAATTCCAGTAATATGAACCCTGTTTGCTCATCCATTATTAGCAAAGACCCGTTGTATAACATTGAATGGGAAAAACTTATTTTTGATACTATCTCTTTCGTAGTCTTCTTTTTTATGGAGTCGAAATTAGATTTTACTTTTGTCTGTTTATGCAATCTATGGACTACTTACATGAATCTGTTGGGAAAAAAAAAAGAAGAAAAAAAAAAAAAAAAAAAAAAAAAAGAAATGGAACTTGTATAAATACGATAAACGGGAAATGTTCGACCCAAATTCGCAAATATCCTTACTTTTTTGCATATCCAAATTGTTCTAAAATATTAATGTATGGAAGAAAAATATTTTGAAGAATACTCTGATGAAATAATACTATTTATACTTATAATAATGTTTACTTTTTCATATTACAAATTCTATTTGGAATTGTTAGATAAATACTTGAATCATGTTCTGTCATATTTGATATATGCACCGAGTGCCAGCGTTGTGCCATATGTACTAAAATATCACAGCTTAAAATAAAACGTCTCGTAATTGAGAATATTTCAGAATATTTGTGAGAGAAAGAGAGATAGAGAGAGAGAAAGAGAGAGAGAGAGAGAGAGAGAGAGAGAGAGAAAGAGAGAGAGAGAGAGAGAGAAAGAGAGAGAGAGAGAGAGAGAGAGAGAGAGAGAGAGAGAGAGAGAGAGAGAGAGAGAGAGAGAGAGAGAGAGAGAGAGAGAGAGAGAGAGAGAGAGAGAGAGAGAGAAAGAGAGAGAGAGAGAGAGAGAGAGAGAGAGAGAGAGAGAGAGAGAGAGAGAGAGAGAGAGAGAGAGAGAGAGAGAGAGACCATTCAGAGATGCGCCAATTTTACAATCTGAATTAATTGGACCCCATCCCGAATGAATATTCGTTAATATACATACATTTCTAAACATAAATCGTCGAGCTTGAACTAAGGGTCTGTTATTACAAGATTTTGACTACTTTCGACATAATGTCGAGTGTGGTAAAAGAGAAATAGTCTGATTCAAATACGTATAAAATAAAAGAGAATGCTAGGTTATCTAGATAATATTATCACGCGTACTGATGGTTGCGGTGGCGCCAGGTGAGAGTGAACTACTACAGAATTGGAGAATAATGCCAAGTAGACGGTAGGTCAAATAAATTTATTCGTGTACATAAATGATTGGAGCTTTGGTTTTCTAAAGTAGCTAAATCATCGTGTAAGTGTTCAGCGCTTCTATAGAACAAATCTTTACTCAAATCCCTCACAAATAATGCCAAAATTATTGATTATTTTGGAGGTTTCCCATTTAAAGTTACGAAATTAGACTTTATGCTCTCATATTTCGCTCATCTCTTATAAATACTTTTTTTACTTATACATAGCTAAGCTCTTATCAACCGCCAATATTTCCTCCAAATTTGAAGCCATAATTTAAAAAAAAACAACAACAACAACAAAAAAACAAAAAAAAAAACAATTGACATTGAGACAAGACTTCTTGAAATAAGAAAAATATTACTTCTGTCGACAGAAGAATTTCACGGGGTTGCTGTACAGGACAACCCCGATCAGAATTATTTGTCATTGCCGACGTCGACAGACGTGTATTCAGATTCTCGTAGAAGAATGTGCATTTATGGTGTCGTATTTTTCAATAGCACATCAAAACAATTCAGACCGACATACATGCTGACATTCATGTCCACTATTTTTCAAATGGTATGTTAGATTGAAAAAAAAATTCTATGAATTTAATGTAAGATAAAAACGATTTTGCGAAACCATCTATGGCGGGACATAGAGCAGGGCCCTGAATCAGTGACTCGGTCGTTCTAGTTGCTTTTCGTTCTTCAATAGTACAAAGTCTCTTGAAACCAAATGGGTGAACATCGGAGTTGTTTTTCAAATACTCGCAAACCAGGTAAAACAGTTGTGATTAGACTGTTTTCTCGAATACGATATTGTTACATGTGATTACAGTGCCTTTGTATACTATAAACGAGTCAAAATAGCAGATTCTTTTGGAAAAAAACAAATTTGACCTGTCACTCATTATCTTTCGTAAACCTTTGGTAATATCCGCGAGTTCACTAAAATGATAACATTCTTTTTAAGATAAAAAAATCTTGCTAACTTCGTTTTAATTGTGTCCGTAGCCCATTGGTCTAAACCGTCTGTCAAATAGTGTTAAGGAACTGACAGACCTGGTTCGAATACGCAGGCAGTCATAAACATTTTTTTTTTAATTTCTTAATTGTTTCAACTTTGTATTTATCATCAAATAAAGGGACAAGTTTATTGTTATTTATAGATAAAATAAAATACTGCTAGTGGTCTTATACTAGCCCAGTGGTCTAAACCGTCCGTCAAATAGTGTCGTGGAGCTGACAGACCTAGTTCAAATACGCAGGCAGTCGTATTCAGTTATTCTATTTTCTCAATTGTTTCAACTTTGATTTATTATCAAGTAAAGGGACACTTTTATTGTCTCTTTTATTTTTTATTATCATACTTTGTATTGACCTTTTTTCTCTCTCAAAAGTCTCTTGTTCTTAGACACCATGTTTTTTTTTTTAAAAAAATAACTTTTTTAATTACGTATTATGATAATTTTTGATATTTTGAACCGTGTTGCATAAGGCTATTGGTATTTAGCACTGAAATCTTTCCGCCAGCCTCAATTTGATTTAAACTTTAATCGTTGCAAAGTCTTGTCCATAAATAATTGAAAATAATTATTATTTTTGAAATGTATCTAGATCTATATCAAAAGGATTTAGAGGCACTTTTTTAAACTTTGACGGTATAAAATTTAAAAAAAAAAGACATATACAGGGTTTGAACACGTTAGTCGAATTTCTGTTTAAGTATGATTATGTCATTAACGTCAAAAGCTCGATTCTCTTTGTAACTCCATTACTGTGACTAATCAAGATCAATGACGTCAAATTGTCTTGGTTTCTATCGGTTTTTGATTTTGATGGTCAAATGTCAGTTCAGTGTGGTTCGTTGATTGGGTTCAGAGAAACCATGGCGAGATCACTTTTTAGCCCACTAGCCTTGAAATGAATCATTTGTCCCCAATCTATGTCCAGTTGCATATTTATAAGACTATTTTCATAGCTTTTTATTTCAAACAGTTTTGACTATTTGTTTTTAATTGGATCATTTTTTCTATTTCATTTGATGTTTTAAATGGAAAGAAACATAACAATTTAATTGTCTCTTCACTAAAAAAATATATTAAAAAATACACTTGTTTTGGGTTGAAAACACAATCAAATTAAAATTACTGAAAAGAAATGACAGATAAGTTTACATTGGATAAGTATTTTAGCCTTCACGGCGCTTGTTAACCTTGTTTTTTCAGGCGCTGGAAAGATCACGCCATTTCGTCTTACGAAATGCCAAACGAGTATGAAATAACGGCAAGGCTGAGGCTGCCATTCCTTATACAGTTAACAACTTCGTGAAATTGACAATCATCTCGACCATAACCATTCCAAATCACTCAGCGCTCCATACATTTATTCCAAACACTCATTCAAACCATTCAAAACGCTCCAAGCTCACTGACCAAGATAGAATTAACAACGTCACTCAGGATGATTAAAGGAAGAAAAATTGCGATTTCATTGACATAGTTCAAATTGTAAGCACCTGATTGGTTCTTGAAGAAAAAGGAAGTCATTTATAGAACTTTTTTATTTTATTAAAGGGAGGCAATAAATCTCGCTAATTTTGTTCACCCTGAACAAAATTTTCGATATTTGATTACCTCCCATTAGATGTCACTCAAAACTCGCGTACCTCACTTATTCAATTCCATTCTAGAATTATTCAAAAATCATTCATCTTGTCAATTTCACGATGTTGTTAACTGTACCAGCTGACGATTCACACGCTGTATAGAAGGAACCGCGGGATTATCTTGTCGTACTGGTGCATCAAGAATCTACACTTAGGCGTAACTAGGATTTTGAAATTTATACGCACTTAGAAGGCTACCAACATTGAATATATAGGATAAAGGCGATGTGAAGACTGTTACAAAAGATGAATGTCCCCGTCTGCTCCCCCTTTTCTATAATTTGAGCGTTGGTGAAAAATCAAAATATCGTAACTACAACTTAAAAATTCTGTAGTTTTGATGTTAAGATCATTCATCAGCGATTAATTTCTATTAGGTATTTGCGTAATGTTAGCTACGTCCTTGCTATGTTATGCTGAGCTAGCAAGCATTGTCATAATGAACGCAGGGCCGGCTTTAAAAATGCCATGCTGTTAGCGATATTTCTCTGTGAACCACAAAGCTTTGGCAGACAGTGTAGTTTAGCATACAGTCCGATTTCAGCATACAAGACTGCTTTCTGCTGGATTAAATTGCGGGAAACTTGAACAAGACACGTTAAAATTGCTCAAAAAATGGAAATTTGTTTTAAATAAATTTAAATTTCAACAGGATAAGGCGTAATATTATTGAGAAGGCGGGACGTAGACAACACAGATTAGAGACAGACGGCCCTGCGTTCTGGATAAAAAATCATAACATTTTTTGTAACTATATCACTCTTTGCACAGTCACTTGCGTGCAAAGCGGGATATAATTGCAAACAGTTTCTATAGTTTTGTTGTACTGGACGAAGGACAGGGTTATTTACCGATATTATTGAAAGTGGACAAATAATGGATCTATCAAATGTGGTCTGTTTCGTTTATAAAATACACGGAAACGCTTTTGTCAGTCTTAAAAGATTTGCATATTATATCAGAAATGGAAATGTAACAAAGCTGTGTCAAAAAGGACGTCTGTCTAGAAATCATGACAAATCGTCGGGGTAAACTTGCGTGTTTTATTTTTAGTTTACTTTGTACTTTGTAATTCATTTTAGCTCGATTGCCACGCAAGCTTAAAGATTTAAAGATGGTTTAAATCCACCGCTACCTTATTCTACAGCTGGATGAACTGGGGCTGGCTGTTAAGTGTTTTGCCAAAAAAACACATCCCAGCGACGGTTGGACTCGAAACCCTGACCTCATTTTTTGCAGAAAACAATTTTGTTAAAACGCGAACACGCCGAGCAAATACTTCAAAATTGCTAAGCGATGTAAAAATATTTCTTTTCAACACGCACGTTTTTGTCTTGTTTTCGACGATGTTTCTTACTGAAACGCAAGTTTCTAAAAATAACCACACTATATCTTTGTTCTAAAAATAACTATGTAATAACTATGTGATATCATAAAAAATATCATACGGGATGTTATCATACAGATATTGGTATAGTTATAAGATAAAAAAAAATAGAAGTAAATAAATGGCATTTCTAGACATACATGCTCATTCAATATTTGACAGAAAAGCTTTTAGAATCATGAAAATACTTTACAGGCATAAATGAACGTTTGTGTGTATGTTTGAATGTGTCATTGCCGCTTTCAACAATTTTTCAGTTTATCGCAGCGTATGGAGCACCTAACAATGGATTCCTTGTATTTCTCTCACCAGTACTACCATTACATCCTTTCTTAGCCTAAAGCTGCTATCTCGCATAGGTCTACGATAATCAACCCATCGATGAGAAACGAACAGCCGGAGAGGATGAGTGGCGCCGTTGGAGATCGAACCCGGGCCATCGGGAATGATAGCACGACGCGCTACCAACTGCGCTATGACGGCGGCGATGCAGGAATAAATGAAACAATTTATAATACAATTAATATTTTATTTGACATGGCATTGTATTCCAGTTATATTGTGCCACTCAAAGAGAACTTCTATTCACTTTATTCAGGTTAAGGTATTATTGATGGTGAGAAATAAGATTCTGTTAAGGTACTTGACCTGCAATGGTTCCTCAACATTTCGGAACTCATGAACTTTCACAATGTTGAACGAGGTTTCCTAATGAAAATCATTAGGAAACCTCGGTTAACACTGTAAAAGTTCATAACTTCCGAAACATTGCAGAACTAATACGGGCCCACAACCTTATCTGAGAGTTCAAAACTGTTAAAACGACGGCGAAACGGTGTTAGAATGTCTGACTCATATTCTCAATCAGCTAGAGCTGTTAATTTGTAGGCTAGGGAAATACTGACAAATTAACGCCTATATGCATGTTTAATGTGGCTGCTTCCCTAATATATCACTAACCAGGCAAAAAAAAAAAAAAAAAACTTTAACAATACGCGAAGTATAGAGATTCTTAAGAAAGATATTTTCATATACTATAGGCATACAATAATAAGTCTTATATATTTACGCTTTTTCACGAAAACGTTAAAATCATAGACTGAGATCATAGACTCAAATAAAAAAAAAGAAATAAAAAATAATATAAAAAATAATAATAAAAAATAATAACAAAATAATACCCTGTCACATTTTTAAAAACAGGGCTGCAAATGGAGTTTTTTTTTTTTGTTTTTTTTTAATTTAAAATTAAATTATTTTAACAATTCTTAGACAAATTCTACATTGTGGATATTAATTGAAATCGTCTCGACTAGACGATTCAAATGAGTACCCACAACGCAGGGTTTTTATCACAAATTTCAAATAAGCAATACCCTCTCTTTCCTGTACCGCAGAATAAAATTCATAAAAAACTTAATGCTTAAAATATTTCACTCCAATTACATGGGGTCAAAACACATTTTTAGGTGCAGAATACATTTAGACTGGTTCGACTGTCGACTATCATAAAAGCCTTCATACATGAGTCGACAGTAGGACCAGTCTAGAATACATTATGCATGTCGCTAGAAAATGAAACGCCTAGAAAATTTAGAAAGATTACGGGTTTGAGCAAGTCTACCTGCGGTTATTTCCAAATTTGGTTTACGATAGATGTGTACTAAGATTTTAAAAATAATTATTCAAAAGGAACGTGAACTGTCCTGCGTTAAGGATGTCGCAAATGGTGCAAACTGTTTTGAAAGTTATATCCGGCTTTGCACGTAGGTTTACGTGCAAAGCAGGGTATAACTTGAAAACAATTTACACCGTTTTGCCATCTTCTGCGTTCGCAGGACAATTGATTGTTTCATTTTGATATAATATACATGTAGGTTATTATAAAGTACCTTCTTCGAGGGTGTTCTAAAATTCCCAACCTAAGTAGACATGGAAATGGTCTTGTTTTTAAAAAAATAAATATATATATGAAAGCCAAATACAGGCTTCTATTCTCAAATTCACGACCAATATGGATTTTCATTCTAGATCAGAGGGTAATGAAAGTAATTAGACTAGAAACTCTAAGAATTATCTGATATTCCTTGCGCAGGTGGAACTCAATTTACAATAATTACCGATACACTGATCCGATGTATAAGTTAAATTGGTTAACCTTAATTAAATTACCTTGACCGCATTTTGACCTTTTCGCAGGGTTTATGGTATATTTTAGATCCAAACTAATGAAAAATCATGCCCCATTATCGAACAGTTCAAAGAAAATAAATACAAGAATATGTCAATCATTAAAATTTTCTAGTGAAGAATTTTACTCTTAATTCGTTCCAGGCATTGTAAAAACAGAACTATTTTTGCCCCCCTTTACATATCGCATAAAAGCAAGAACTCGGCAAGCAAATAACATGCTCAGCTGAAAAGTGCTAATCTTGAGTTGAAAAATGCTTAAGAGTTATCATCCATCATAGCGTGGATTTTTTTATCATTTGGAAATATTTGTCATATCTTGAGAAAATATATTTCATTTGTATTTAGAATAATAATTGTTATGATTTTAACAATCATTTATGTTTTTCGGTGGTTTATCGAGAAACAACGGTAGCTTATCATTTGATGAACTCATAGCTTTACCAGTGAAATTATCATAACTTATACCCCGCTTTCGTTCATTTTACCCTATCTGGCGTTATCTAAGCGGAATAAAATAAGTGAAGTCATCATGAACGTTACGTAGCAATCACGTGGAAAAATGACACGCTATAAGGGAGTTGGTTCCTGAGAAACTTGGTTCATAACACATAGGGAATTTCCGGCTACGCTGGCACCATGTACTTGTTCACGCCGAATAGTCTACAAAAACGATTCACCGATAAAATGGCCCAATACCACACTAAAAACGTCCCTTTGGATTTTTTTAACACAAACGAAACATTTGCTTTCACAATTTCGGCAAAATCATTGCTTGATATCGTTAAAATCATCACAGCTATTTTGTTTGTCTAATTCAGGATGTGACGTCAACGTCGTTTTATTAAGCCCAATTGTTTTTCGGTATGTGGTTGGTTTATTCATGATGATTTATGAATCTTGTTTGGCCTTCCATTTAATGGGGCAGTTACACATACGATGAAACTTAGATCGGTCCTCAATCGGTGAATTGTTTCTCTCATATGATCGGTTGTCATCGGTTTCAGCATTTCAGACTTTATGTGTAACAGGGATCGGCGATAAATAGCTTAATGATCGGTAAAATACAAAGTAGATCGGTTGCCAATAGGCGACAAATAGCTGGCCAGTAAGAGCTTGGTCAGTGATGATCGCTTATTTGCTTGATTTACAATCAGCTGTCGTCGCTTTTAAAGCGGTTGTCAATTGGGCAGTCGGTGGTTGATCCGTGTTCGACCAGAGGTCTATCGCTTTCCATCGGATACAACCGGTGACCCGTATGTGTTCACCGGTCAAAGATCGGTGATGTCGGTGATGAATAGCTGGCAATTCTTTGTTCAGAAGACTGTCGTCGGTTTTTTCATCAAAATGATTTATAAGCGATGAAACCCGATAAATTTTAATTCAGTGTATGATATAATGAATACTGGAAGGGAAATCCAGCAGTTTGGCCTATTGCTGCAACAGCAGGCTCTCTTAAACCTCGGACATGGCATTCATTTGGGCCCACGAGGCGGAAATGGTCGCCGCCGTAGGAGAAAAAGAAGATGGTGGACGAAGCAATGGCTTACGCCAGAAAGAAGACTTCAGTTTGACCAATACAGCACTATCCTAACCGAACTCAGAGAGGGTGACACCAGTGCGTTCCAAAACTATGTGAGGTAGAATACCCATAATGCGCCATTTTGAAACCTAAGACACCAAAAGGACATGTAATAATTTTCAGTTACAAGTTTTATTTTTAATCTGAATGTACATATTATCGTATGAAAATTTTTGAGACAAAGTATAGAGACGTTCGCGAAAAAAAATGTTCCCTATCAAATGCTTCATTTCCACTTAACTGAATAGAAAATATCATTTTCTCGTGAACGCCGCAATAGTTTGACTTTAAATTTCAGAATTTTCCTAAGAAAATATGTTCCTTTGCCCTATTTCATAATCTGTGACTGTCTCATTTCAAAGTTTTACCAAGAATGGATACCCGGCTGGAAAATATCTCATCTTTTCCCATCGCTAATAGATATTTATTAATCGGTTGCTTATCACTGACCGATCGGTGATTTCGGTTATAAATAGTTTTTCAATCGCTTATTCGTTTGAAATTTTCACCGATCGAGAATTTTAAACAGTTTAAAAATCCCGATCGGTTAGTTTTCACCGATGAAACTCATCTTTTCCAAATGGCTTATGGTGAGTGGCAAATCGTCTGCCAATCGGAGACGTCGGTTGTATATCGGTTTTGGTCGGTTCTGTCCTTACCTGGATAAAACGAACAACCGATCTTTCACCGATTGCCATGTGTTACTGCCCCATTAGAATGGTTATTCATTAAGGTTTCTTGTATTTAAAACGCAACTTCTTTAGAAATACTCAATAATTTACCCGTAATTTGACCTTTGACCACTAGCTGTGACCTTGACATTGGAGCTTAAGACTTAAAACTTGCCAAAGACAACTTTAAATACCACGGTGTAAATGACTAGTGGAATATATGACGACTTATCATAAAAGCCATTAAAATATTTACGAAATATTGTGAAAACAATTTTGAAAACGATCCATAAATACCAGAAATATGGTTTCAACCCATTTTTACCTTTGACCCCCTAATGGGACCTGGACCTCGGAGATCTAGCTTTGAGATAACAAAAAAGTAAGTCACGTGAACTGAAAATGCAATTCTCCAGTAGGCTTTTCAAAACATTTATCTATTTTTTGGTTTTGAATATTTTTTCCTTATAATGATATAGAAATCAAATGACATTTTGATTTATTACCTCTCATTAATCCAAGGGAATAAAAAGCGTTTATCTATTTATTGGTTTTGAATATTTGAATATTTAATATAGAAATGAATATTTTATCTATTACCTCCCTTTAATCCATGGAAAAGTCAAAATATCGAAAAACCCAATAACCCCATATTCTTCTTAATTTTCAGAATAGTTGTCATGTCTAAAATTTATTGATATAATATAAAATGACTGTATTACTTTTTTCATATTGTTTTCATTTGTATTGAATGATGATTCTAATTAAATTTAAAGCTGCTCTTCCACAATTCTTCATAGAAAAAATTCAAAACTGGTTCTTAGATTTGTAAATTTGTGCATTTTCAGATGTTTAAGAACAGCACAAGGCAAGGGTATGGCACTAACAAAAACTCATTTAAAAAAATGTGTAGCCTTAATGTTCGAAGCAGCAAGGTCAGTGATGGAACGAGTCTATTTGTATCCAGTCTATAGATAATGAAATTGTTATTTTTCATGTATAATGTTTCATATTTCGCAAGTATTGATATGACAGTTTCCAAATTGACTAATACTTCGAACTTGACCTTTGATAGAATGGGACCAACAGGCGGAATTGCAAACGTAAATAGTTGGCTCAGAATTTAAAAATAATTTTAAAGGCGTTAGTAGTTGCTTTGTTTTTTTTTCAGAATTGAATTCCGATAAATTCAGGAATATATGTCTTTTTTTCCTTGCCTTACCAGATCGAATCTTTTTATTGTAGAGTTTTTTACACAATGAAGTTATAATTTCTGTTTAATTTTACATATGATTTCAAAAATGGCATTTTCCCAATCTGTGAAAGAGCAGCTTTAAGAGATAAAAGTTTGGCCATTATGTGTTTTGAAATGATCGATTTTTGAAATGCATTTTTGTAGTAGAATAATGTTTTGATACGTCAAATCAAAATATCAGGTAAACTGTATTACTATGATCTCAGGAGCGAACTTCCATAAGAAAATTGTCCTCAAGTTTTCACATTTTGTCTCAATTTTGCATAAAAGAAATAAAATAATCGTTTGTTTTTCTAATAAAATCGATTGCTATTTAATTTCGTGAACAATAAAAGCTTTTTTTTTCACTATTGCCTCCGCCACTCGTGACAATAATGCTTTTGTTTTTCACCCAATAAAATATAAATCGATCTTACACTAGAAAAAAAGAGATTATCCTCTTTATTATCATAATGATTATCAACAAGGCTTGGCGTAAACAGATTTGAGAAAAATACGATTTTAAAAATCAACATTCTTTGCATAAAAGCCGTACATATGTGAAAATGGTTTATAGGAAATTATTAATGATATTTCGTTAAGATAACGTTTCTCATGATTAAACGCTTTTTCCAGTAGGCTACGTTTTTTTACCAATAATAGATACAAGAATAATATTTATCTAATATAAAGCTGGTGACACTGAAATGATTTATGTCAGATACACATTCTTAAATTACCTTACAAGCTCTGCGTTAAATTTACAGTCAACTACATCGTGAATTTGACAGGATGAATGATTTTGTAATGATTTTGGAGCGCAATTGAATGAGTGTGTGGGGCGATTTTGAGGGAATTTAATAGAGGTAATCAAATACCGCGAATTTTTTTCAGGATGAACAAAATTAACGATATTAATTACACCCCTTTAATAAAGTATGTACACAAGTTCCATAAATAGTTTTTTATTTCTTCAAGAACCTTTCAGACGCTTACAATTTGAATTTTGACAGTGAAATCTCGATTTTTTTTCTACCGATTTTTATTTTGAATGTAGTTGCTAATCTAATCATTTATAGTGATTGAGGAGAGCTTTAGAATGGCTTGTGTGAGTTTTTGGAATGAAGGAATAGAGCGCTGAGCGAGTGCTTTGGAATGGTTTTGATTGGAATGACAGTCAATTTCGTGATGTTCCTAACTGTACGAAAGCGCTCGTCGCGAACAGTTTTTACGTCCAGTGGCCGGTGATCAAGGTCTGTTCGTCTGTCCGTGCGTAAGCTTTTCTTTAAACATCTTCTTAAGCAATAGAATAATTAACGAAAGTTGACAGAAATGTTCCTTTGGTGACATTCTCCTTAAATTGTTAAAGAAACTTTGATTGACCCAAAATATGAGCGGGACATAGCGGGGACATATTTTCACTTTAAAATCTTCAAATATATTCTTCTTCTTAACCATTGGGTCGATCTCAATGAAATTTGGCATTAGTATTTCTTTACGAAGAGTGTATACAACATGTTTAAACGGTTAAAAAATAGCACCAAAATGAGGATGACATTAACATGAAACCAAGATTCAATGATATGATCCGAAGAATATGGATTTCGAACGGATTTATCAATTTCTTTTTATAGGTTTACTGCCTGAAATGAATATTTCAGAAATATATGTATATAAAATTCAAATATTGTCAGTCCATTTACAAATGGCACTAACTTGATCACGCGATTCTTAGCCTCTACTGTAATTGCTAATGAAGGTCTGTGACGTCAGACTAACATTCGTTCAAATTATTATAATTCAAATGTCAAGGGCCAGAGCATTGTGATTCGTTGATTGGGTTCAATTTTGTCCTACCAGGGATATTGTGACTTGTGAATGAAATAAATAGTCATAAAGATTGTCCTTGCGATCGGGTTGACAAAATGGTGCACACTGTTTGCAAATTATACCCCGCTTTGCAAGTGATCTTCCGAGCAAAGCGGGTGTGATCTAAAAACAGTTTGCACCGTTTGCGTCATCCTAAAAGCAGGATAGTTCTCGATCCGTTTGAAGAATTCTGATGCACAATTTAGTCGTTATCCGTCGTTATCCAAATTTGAAAATAACTAAGGGTAGACTTGCTCACACCAGAAAACTCTTTAAATTTTCGTATTCATGCGACATGCATAATGTACAATCACAATGATATCCGTTGATTGGGTTCAATTTGTCCTACAAGGGATATTGTGTTACACATCGACTTCTGAATGAATAAATAGCCACATAGATTGTCCTTGCGATCGGGATGACAAAATGGTGCACACTGTTTGCAAATTATACCCCGCTTTGCATGTGATCTTCCGAGCAAAGCGGGGTGTAATTTGAAAATAGTTAGCACCGTTTGTCATCCCTAACGAAGGATAGGGTACTCTTTGCGAAACTGATGTTTTTTAAAACATTTCAAATAGAAACAAGTCGGTCATTAGATTGCTTATGTACATTTCTAGATTCCAGCTAATTGTTAACCTTTCTCCCGATGTTCATAAAATTATGACCCTGTACATACAAGGCTTTGGCAGAAAGTATTGAACATGATCATTCAGTCAAATTTTAGCACATACTGCATGCCTTTACTCAAATATCATAGGAAAAAACTTGAGGCTTATTGGTAAAAATGTCCCAAACCTCAAAACTGACAATTTGTTTGAACCAAATTTTATTCAGAAATATAATAGTTAGTCAATTACAAAAACGGTGCCATGCCAAAACGTTGGACCTCAGGAGGACGCCCTTATCCATCTGATTAGATAACAAACATATAGGGGAAATATTATATGACGTATTCTGCGTTATTAATGAACTGGCAGGGCGGGGCTTAGCCGTGACGTAATTTGGCGAGTTAACTTTTGAATGTTTTGGGTTCATTGAGAAGTTAGTCGGCAATAATCGTAAACGCGTGCAAATAACTGCATCCTAAAACCAAATAGATTCACGTGCTTAGGGAAAGAGAACACATTTTATCGTTGGGTTACCAAAGCCTCGTAACTTCAGCTTGGACAAGCTGAAGTTACAAGGGTTTGGTTACCAACCTACGCTTTACGGTCTTAAGTTAATTATGTCGACTGTCTTTAGTAGTATATCATAATGAATAAAGGCTGATTTACCCTAACCTTGAGTGCATCGACCGCTACTTAGGCTCCGCCCTGCCAGGGGAAAAACCGTGGATTATACCAGTTAAAAATAAAGCTGATTTTTTTAATGCTATTACATGTCGTGAACTCGAATAAACGCTTTGTTTATTTCCAATAGTATGAACCGTGTTTTCTTATCCATTATTAGCGAAGACTCGTTGTATAACATTGAAGGAGAGAAAAAAAACCCGCATTTTTGATACAATCTTTATCGTAGTCTACACTTTAATGGAGTCGAAATTAGATTTTACTTTTGTCTGTTTATGAAATCTATGGGCTATTTCCATGACTTTACATTGGGAATCCTTACAATGTGCTCTTGTATAATTGTGTTAAAGCTGCTCTTTCACAGTTTTTCATAGAAAAAATGCAAAACTTAGATTTGGAAATGTGTGTATTTTAAGACGAATAAGAATGAACCAAGGGTATGTGCACATATTTCAATAATTGAAATAAAGATCAGTAGGGGACCTGGTCTATTTATTTCCAGTCTATGAATTACAAAATCATAAACTTCCGTTCATCATCTTTCATTTTTGCTTGTAATGAAATGAAGTTTCCCGCTGTCAAGTACTTTAAATTTATCTTTGATTGAATAAGAAAAACATGCGGAATTCAGATGCGTAAATGGTTGGCTCAAAATTGAAGAATAATTTTTAAGGCGTTGGTAGATGCTTTATTTTCAGAATGATTTTTGCTAAATTCAGGAATATCAGTCTTTCTTTCAATGCATTACCAAATTAAATCTTATTATTTCAAAGGCTCTTACATGATGAGGTCGGTAATTCCAAGCGATCTTACTTTCTTTTTCAAAAATCACATTTTCCTGGTCTGCGAAAGAGCAGCTTTAAAGTCCCCTAAAAACCAAATTCAAGACTACAATGCTAACAATGACTTCCAAATAATAAGAGTCGCTTATATCTTAACTTACCACTTTCGTTTATGTATGTTGATGAGTGGATATCCGGGGAAGCGTGAAAAACATTGGTTCGAAAGACAGGTGAGCAGGACGGTGAAAGCACTTTTGTTGGAATGGCCTAATACTTATTAAATTATTAGGGAAAATACTCCCTCAATTTGCAAGGATATCACTGAGGTGACTTCTTGTCTTTGTTTAGAAGCATTCCAAATGATAATTTTCAGTTTCATGCTATTTCACTGGCTATAAGGAACGCCCCCTATTACATCATATTTTCTACAGGCCAATCAACCAATCAAAACAGTTTAAACTATTTGTATTGACCCATTTTTCAACAAAACAATATGGGGGATAAATGTGAGTGTTGACAACAGTGCTTCTGATTTAAAAAGGTTAGAAACATTTGAAAACTCCGTTTGATCAAAATCAATGACTTGATGTGCCAGGAAATTTGTTTATATAACAAGTCCTTACAGTCACCTATGTTTGAGAATAGTACAAACAAACTTTGTTCGGTATAAACTCCGACGGTGTTGGTTAAATCGATCATTTAATGCTTAAAATTTGCTTTATCACTAATTTTGCTAACAATGTGCCAATATCGCAATATCATAACATCAATGAGTTGCTAAATACGCATTAAATGAAGATGTGATAATTCGCTGGTACCTTCGTTTCTATAAAAGTACACGGGTGATTTTTGGTCTACTCACATGTCCTATCAAAGGCCACGTGTTCCGACTTTGAGGTAAGTCCTTTAATCTTTATTTGGCTGCTTAAAACAATGTTAGTCACCAATGGCTTGATAATCGTAAACCTATGTGAGATAGCAGTCGGAGGCTAGGAAAGGGTGTAATGGTAGTACAGGTGAAAGAAATACCAGGAATCCATTGTTAGGTGCTCCGGCCGCCGCGATATAACTGCGAAATTGTTGAAAGCGGCGTAAAACCCATTCACACAAACAAATAAAACAATGTTAGTATACGAAACACGTTCCCCGACGTGTCATTTGAAATGTAAATGTATTTACATGTTCATTTTAAGGGGACCCCCTTAACGAACAAATAGAGGATAATCGTTTGTTTAAGTGTAAGATCTATTTATAAATCATTGAGTGAACAACAAAAGCTACATTTTCACGAGTGGCAGAGCCACGAGTGAAAATATAGCTTTTGTTTTTTTTCACGAAATGAAATATTAATCGATCTTACTCGAAAAACAAACGATTATTCTATTTCTTTAAGGCAAAAATGAGACAAAATGTGAAATTTATAGGACATATTTTCGTAAAGCGCGTCATTTTGGGCGAGATTGCTATGCAACGTTCATTGTGACGTCACTTATTTCGCCCCGCATAGATGACGTCAGATAGGATGAAATCCTCAAAAGCAGGGTATAAGTTTTTGATAATTTCACTGCTTTTGCGGTGAGTTTATCAAGTGATAATCTACCGCTATTTCTCGATAAACCACCGAAAAGCATTAAAGAATGATCAATATCCTACGGCTAGTAGCCACTCTAGTACTATATGGTTAAGGCTTGAATTTCTACCAGGACAAATTCCCCACTAAATGTTTTTCTTTTACTGTAGTTTAAAATCTTAAACCAACAATTATGATATTTGCATGCCAAATATCTAAGGAATTTATTATTTCATTAAAGTTCGGTTTGACTGCCTCGGTGGCCTAGTGGTAAATGCACTCGACCCGTGACCTGGAGGTCCGTGGTTCGAGCCCCACTGTCGACGGGGTGTGTTTATGGGCAAAACACTTAATAGCCAGCCCTAGTTCACCCAGCTGTAAAAATGGGTAGCAGTGGGTTTAAAGTTAAAACCACTGCCTCTCTCTCGGGGACGTGAAAACATCAGGATTGCGTGTTCGAGAGCGATTCTATAAGCTTAAGCTTTCGTCGCAATCGAACTAAAATAAATTAGTATAAACTAAAGTTCGGTTTATCGAAATTTTGAATGATTTCTACGCACATTTATAGTTTCTGTTTATGTGTCTTCTTGGGCCAACAGGCTCTTTAAAAGACAATTAATCTGATAAATTTGATCTATTTCAGTGAAATTCTATCGTTTTAATAATTTCGAATTGTTTTTGAGCGATTTTGATGCGTTTTTCAATGATTGGAATGAGTGTGTAAGGTTCATTGAATTGTCATGTTATCATGTTTATCCTGAAGATACAGTCATTTGCATGAGTAACGACAATTATAGGCTAACTTTTGAAAGAACCCATAATATTGGAAAGTAAACTAACCAAATTACATCACGGTTAAGCCACGCCCTGCCAGTTCAATGACTACGCAGAATAGAAATCTAAACAAAACATTTCGTTTAACTATATAAAAAGAGATCATCGTTGTGTGGTACTATTTATCGTTGTTGCACTATCCAAATATCAGAAATATCTCTTCCCTAGATGAAACACTAGTAATTAGTGGGCTAAGCCACGGTACATGCGCTAATGATCTGGAGGTCTATTATAATCAATAGTTTGACGTAAAACGGATTAGTATTCAAATAATCCGCTGCATTGCTAGGCTTACTAATCAAGCAAATCTAATAAGCATGGATAATGTTTCATAGCAGACAAAATTGTACAGAATATAATAGTTATACTATTGAACAGCATTTGATGTCTTGATTTTCTTGTCAACCCGCCAGTGCAGATTCAGTTTTGGATAGGTTATAGGATAAGTTCAAGTCTTTCCTCAACCCTTTTCGTTACGACCAATTGTCGTATTCGACGAAGTGTCTTTCGACGAAATGTCGTGACCCGTTGGAGACTAGCCTTTGAGTCATGCTTAACAATTCTCAATGGATAAATAAACCTGTTTAGATAAGCTTCAAATATAGTGTCAGCAGAATGGCATGGTTATGTTATAAAAGTGTCAACAACATCTATGTTTGGGTAAATTTCACACATTGGATAAAGCGGAGGAGACTTTCAAAGAGCAAGAAATCTTGAAAAACATTTATGCCTACAGAAGAGCAAGTATGAAAATAAACAAAGGGCAACAATTTAAAAATATGAATAGTAGAGTTATAGTTCTTATGAACTACGCTTCTTGGTGAAATTTATCCTCCCGTGAAGTTGCGTGATTTCAGATTGCATACTTTTTGAGTTATGAAAAAAAGGTCTACGGACGAGCGACCGATGTACCGACCGACCGACCTGAAAGTGCAAACCAGCATATCCAATTTTTATCGAAGGGGGGGATATTTATGTCATGCTTTCTCTAATATTCCTCGGCCAACAACGTTCCACTTTTAAGGCGATAAAATTTGTACAAACAAGTTAAGAAAACAGTCAAGCAAGGATCATTTATGTGATGTAGGGTCAAAAATGTCTACGCGATTCTCAAGGATTTGTTTTGTGATATTTTTAAGTCTTATCAACCCCGGGCTGCTACATATATTTTTTTCTGCAAATCAATAATATAAGGAGAAGGGGGGAGATTATTAATTATAAGTCAATGACTTCATGCCATGGTAAATCCGATTATACAAAAAATAGAGAAAAAAAAAGAACGAGTTTTGAACAGAAGATCAGAAAGAATCATTTAAGAATTTCTGCAAGTCTAATTTGCGTCACCCTGTTACGCCATTTCGCCCACAGACGATACAGTCTTTGAAACAATTTTCCAGATACCGTTGAGCGTAGAAAACCCTACCCTGCGTTCAGGTTTTCAAAACGGTGAAAACAGTTAGCCAATTTTACCCCGCTTTGTACGTGAACTTGCGTGCAAAACGGGGTAAAATTGGCAAACTGTTAGCACCGTTTTGACATTCAGAACGCAGGGCTGTTCACCATGACTATTTTTTTAATGTCTCCGATATGCGACCAAAACCTCGTAGCTTGAATAAAGCTGTAGTTACGAAGTTTTGGACGCCAACAGAGGATCTTCGAAACAACTGATAAGCCTATGACCATACAATTTTCCCTGAAACTGTTGCGCGTAGAAAAAACTATTCGCTATGACTTTTAGATTCTGCTTCCAATCGATGTTTGTCAGTGTTACAGTGATCTATTGGGAAACATGCACGGGGTCCTTAACGCTTGAATAATAGATATAAAGGATTGAAGTGAAATTTTTTATTTTATGCCAAAAATGTCGAATCTACAGCTTTAAACAAGCTCTAGATCGGAAATTTTGGTCCCCGAAATACGATTTGATAAACTACATGTACTGACCATACAATTTTCTCTGATACTGTTGCGCGTTGAAAACCCTGTTCGCTATCACTTTTAGATTCTGTTTTCAATCATTGTTTGTGAATGTTACAGTGATGTATTTGGAAACATGCACGGGGTCCCTCATCACTTGGATAATAGTCATAAAGGATTGTATTGGGGATTTTAATTGGTTTACTCCATCGTTACACGACAACATTTTAGTCGAGTCTTAATTGCAAGGAGCAGAATTGATAGTTTTCCTCTGATATCCTTTTCTTTTGTTTGCCGGGATAGAAAAGCATGATGGGTAATTATATAATACGTACTGAGTGTTGTGTATGGAAAAATATCTAACGAGCTTGGGAGAACTGATAATTGTCGAGGCTCTGCCGAGACAATTATCAATTCTCACAACCAAGTTAGATATTTTTTTTTCATACAATACACTAAGTACGTATTATATCTATCTTATAACCTCTATTTGTCTTGTTTTCGTCCACTGAAATGTAAATTTCTAAAATTCTGAAAATAACCGCATTATTTTATTGTTCTAAAAATAACTATGTGATATCATAAAAAATATCATACGGGATGTGGTCACACGGATATTTCTATAGTTATAAGATAATGAAGAAATTACATATATTTCTTCAGATTTCCTTTCTTTTTTTTTCATCATAAATGATTTTCATCTGGTCTCCACATGCAGTCTATTTTTCATTTTAAAGGCTTAGAATTTCTCGTCGAAAAGCGATCAAATCCCCTTAACTATACCTTGAATTAGACTGTTTTTGCGAGGTTTAGGACGCCCACAGAATATAGAGTCTTCGAAACAGCTGATTAGCTACTGACCATACAATTTTCTCTGATACTGTTGAGCGTACAAAAACCAGTTCGCTATGACTTTTAGATTCTGTTTCCTATCGTTGTTTGTGAGTGTTACAGTGATCTATTGGGAAACATGCACGGGGTCCCTTAACAATTGGATACTAATCATCAAGAATTGTAGTGATGATTTAAATTGGTTTGATGAATTTACTCCATCGTTTCACGACATCATTTTAGTTGAGTCTTTGTTGAAAGGAGCAGAATTGGTAGTTCTCCTCTGATATCCTTTTCACTTGTTTGCCGGGATAGAAATCCATGATGGGTAATTATATAAAACGTACTGAGTGTTTTGTATGGAAAAATATCTAACGAGGTTAGGAGAATTGATAATTGTCGAGGCTCTGCCGAGACAATTATTAATTCTCACAACCAAGTTGGATATTTTTTCATGCAATACACTAAGAACGTATCATATTTATCTTATAACCTCTATTCGTCTTGTTTTCGTCCACTGAAATGTAAGGTTCTACAAATAACCGCATTATATCATTGTTCTAAAATAACTATGTGATATCATAAAAAATATCATACGGGATGTGATCACACGGATATTTTTTTTTTTTTTTAGTTTTAAGATAATGAAGAAATAACATATATTTCTTCAGCTTTCCTTTCTTTTTTTCATCATAAATGGTTTTCATCTGCTCTCCATATGCAGTCTTTTTTTAATTTAAAGGCTTAAAATTACTCGTCGATAAGTGATCAAAGTCCCTTAACTTTTTTTTATTTGATCAGGACCACGATGGAAAAAAGAGTTTTCTCTTTTTCGTGTTATCCTGGGTCTGGGTGCATATATATAGATGCTTGTTAAAGGCTTAAAATTACTCGTCGATAAGCGATCAAAGCCCCTAAACTATACCTTGAATTAGACTGTTTTTACGAAGTTTAGGACGCCCGGAGAACATAGAGTCTTCGAAGGTACTGGCCATACAATTTTCTCTGATACTGTTGAGCGTAGGAAAACCAGTTCGCTATGACTTTTAGAATCAGTTTCCAATCGATGTTTGTGAGTATTACAGTTATCTATTGGTAAACAGGCCGAAATAACATATATTTCCTCAGCTTTCCTTTCTTTTTTTCATCATAAATTATTTTCATCTTCTCTCCACACGCAGTCTATTTGTCACTTTTAAGGCTTAAAATTACTCGTCGATAACCGATCAAACCCCCTTAACTATACCTTGAATTAGACTGTTGACGCCCACAGAATATAGAGCCTTCGAAACAGCTGATTAGCTACTGACCATACAATATTCTCTGATACTGTTGAGCGTACAAAAACCAGTTCGCTATGACTTTTAGATTCTGTTTCCTATCGTTGTTTGTGAGTGTTACAGTGATCTATTGGGAAACATACATGGGACCCCTTTACAATTGGATAATAGACACTAAGGATTGTAGTGATGGTTTTAATTTGTTTAATGAATTTACTCCATCGTTTCACGACATCATTTTCAGTTGAGTCTTTATTGAAAGGAGCAGAATCGATAGTTCTCCTCTGATATCCTTTTCACACGTTTTGGATAGAAAATCATGATAAGTAATCAATAAAATAGAGGATATTGAATGAGTGGTCATTGAACACCGTATTTATGAAACGAGTCATCTATAAATAGATAAAAACGAGGCTACGCCAAGTTTTTATCTGTTTTAGATGACTATTTTAATAAATTCGGTATTTTATGAGCACAAATTGGGTATTCTATTTAAAATTTGACCCCTTTAACTATACCTTGAATTAGACTATTTTTACGAAGTTTAGGACGCCCACAGAATATAGAGTCTTCAAACTGCTGGTTAGCTACTGACCATACAATTTTCTCTGATACTGTTGAGCGTAGTAAAAACCAGTTCGCTATGACTTTTAGATTCTGTTTCCTATCGTTGTTTGTGAGTGTTACAGTGATCTATTGGGAAACATGCACGGGACCCCTTAACAATTGGATAATAGTCAACAAGGATTGTAGTGATGGTTTTAATTTGTTTAATGAATTTACTCCATCGTTTCACGACATCATTTTCAGTTGAGTCTTTATTGAAAGGAGCAGAATCGATAGTTCTCCTCTGATATCATTTTCACTTGTTTGGGATAGAAAAGCATGATGGGAAATTATATAACACGTACTGAGTGTTTTGTATGGAAAAAATATCTTACGAGGTTGGGAGAATGATAAGTGTCGAGGCTCTGCCGAGACAATTATCAATTCTCACAACCAAGTTAGATATTTTTTTCATACAATACGATAAGTACGTATTATATTTATCTTATAACCTCTATTTGTCTTGTTTTCGTCGATGTTTCTAACTTAAATGTAAATTTCTAAAAAAATACCCGCATTATATCATTGTTCTCAAATAACTTTGTGATATCATAAGAAATATCATACGGGATGTTATCACAAGGATATTTTTATAGTTATATGATAATGAATTAATAACATATATTTCTTCAGCTTTCCTTTCTTTTTTTCATCATAAATAATTTTCATCTGCTCTTCACATGCAGTCTATTTTTCCTTTTAAAGGCTTAAAATTACTCGTCGATAAGCGATCAAACCCCCTTAACTATACCTCGAATTAGACAGTTTTTACGAAGTTTAGGACGCCCACATAATATAGAGTCTTTGAAACAGTTGATTAGCTACTGACCATACAATTTTCTCTGATACTGTTGAGCGTAGAAAAACCAGTTCGCTATGACTTTTAGATTCTGTTTCTTATCGTTGTTTGTGAGTGTTACAGTGATCTATTGGGAAACATGCACGGGATCCCTTAACAATTGGATACTTATAGCTTGAAGTGGGGATTTTGATTTGTTTAGTGGATTATACCTGTTAATTTGATGACGACTATGTTCAATAGGTTGGTCTCAGAATTGTGAAAAAATGCTTTCATATGACCGTGGATTTTTTCCTTATTTTATGCAATTTTACCTGTCCCTAAGAAAAGAAAGCGTGAAATAAAATGAAGGAAAAACTTCTTTCAAAAATGTTCCATTTTTTTTTATCCATTATTGTTTTTCTTGCGTGTCATAAGAACATGATTTCGGTAGCATTGAAAGGCAGATATGTACATGTATTTGAAAAAAAGAAGATGATTTCACTTTAGGTTAACCGGGAATTTTGAAAAAAAAAAGATCTTGAACAAGAAGGAAGGATGAACCATCTAGATTAACCCTTTGCTGTTTAATCCCTGCTTTTTACGTGCCTGTGATTCTTTGATTGAGAAAACATTGTGAAAAAAGAAGAATTGCTCCTGACAAGCAATTTCTTCTTTTCCACACTATTTTCTACCCTACTGAACGGTTATTTTTCAAATTAAATCCACTTTAAATTTTCGTCTGCAAAACCTTTGAATTTGGACAGGTCCAAAATTTTGTAAAACAGGAACGGGTTGTAATAATGAGTATATGCGAAAGGTTTCGACCAAAGTTAGCCTGCGAAGTACTCAGTCTGACTACAGTTAAAACATCCTGAAATTGAAAAGTTGAATGATATTAGAATGGTTTTGGAATGATATTGAATGAGTGTATGGAGCGAGTTGAGTTTAAGTTAAAGGGAGATAATACAGTATCGCTTATTTCGTCCAGACTGGACGAAATTAGGCTAATTTCGTCCAATCTGTACGAAGTTAGCGATACTGTAGCTAAGTTAGCGATATTTATTTTCTCACTAAGAAAAATACCTTCTTTCCTACATTTGTGTCCTCACCTATCAGACAATTTCGAATGAATGAATGAACGAAAGGAGCGATGAGTGAGCGATTTTAGAATGATTTTGATCGAGGTGAGTGTCAATTTCACGATATTACTAACTGTATGACCGACACTTTACTCACAACCCATTTGGTCTCTTTTTTCGTTTGACGGGTCACAAATACAAAGTAGATTTATATTGTAAATTTATTCTAACCGACAACTAATGGAATTCAAGCAAAAAAAAAAAAAAAAAAAAAAAGCCGCCGTCATAGCGCAGTTGGTAGCGCGTCGGACTGTCAATCTAGTGTTCGCGGCGGCACTCATTCTTTCCGACTATTTGTCTTTCACCAATGGGTTGATAATCGTAGACCTATGTGAGATAGCGGCTGGAGGCTAGGAAAGAACGTGGTGGTTGTACTGGTGAGAGAAATACCAGGAATCCATTGTTAGGTGCTCCAGCCGCCGCGATATAACTGTAAGAATGTTGAAAGCGGCGTTAAACTCCAATCAATCAATCAATCAAGCAAGCAAAAAAAAAGTAGAAAGAAATCTTTATATCGATCTTGTACCAGTAGTTATGTGAACTAGATTCAAATGAGTAATTACAACATAAAATATATATTCGAATTCCCTTTTAAAATTATTTACCTAAGTTGGCAATAAAATGTTTTATGCGTCATTTTATAGAGGTTACTTCTCAATCTAGATAAACAAACTGGCTTGTACATACCTTTTTGCATGTATGAAAGTTTTAATCTCGGCACCCTATTTAAACAGAGTCGCGATGCCCTCTTACGGTAGTGAACCCGTAATAGTTCCACAACATTTCGGACCGCATATTCTTTTTACAGTGCAAACCGAGGTTTCCTAATGAAAATCATTAGGAAACCTCGGTTAACACTGTTAAAGTGCATTACTTCAAAGAAGTTGCAAAACTATTACGGATCCACTACCTTAAAAGCCCGGGTTGCATGAATAATTGAAAAACCAGCGACAATTACATTTCTAGCCTACTAGTAATTGTCATTTGTGGACGAAGCTGATTGACTTTTCCCTATTCATTCCAGAAGTGATTACTTTTGTACGGTAATTCGCTTTTTAAGTGACGGAAAATGCACTTTATTACCTGAAGAGTGTACCAAATAGGAATATGCCGAATCTGTTTCATTTAAGGATAGAATTTCCTGAAAAGCACGTGACTGGAGATTCCGAGAAGGATTAGGAGGTGTTCATGAAGAGGTATGCCTTTTTATTAAAATAATCATTTTAAATATTCATTTAAAAACTAAGAAAAAGGTAAATAAGTGTGACGTGTCATGCGAAAAGGGATTAAGGAAGTGGAACCGTAATAGTTCCGCAACATTTTGGAATCACGATGTTTCACAATGTTACCCCTTTCCTGTTTTACAAAATTTTGGGCCTGGCCGAATTCAAAGGTTTTGCAGACGGAAATTGCAAGTGTATTAAATTTGGAAAATAACCATTCAGTAGGGTTGAAAATAGTGTGGAAAAAAGAAGATATTGCTTGTCAGAAGCAATTTCTTCTTTTTTCACAATGTTTTCTCAATCATAAAATAACATGCACGTAAAAAGCAGGGATTAAACAGCAAAGGGTTAATGAGGTTTCCTAATGAAAATCATTAGGAAACCTCGGTTAACACTGTTAAAGTTCATGACTGCCGAAAAATTGCGAATCTATTGCGGGTCCAATACCTTAAGCGAAAAGTTAAGACTCTGGTCAGCTTGCGCGGACCTCTCGGGCTGACCAGGGTCGTTACCTTTTGCCACACACCGAAACTTTTTTGAATCAAGAATAACAGTTCTACATTTCTCAAGCATAAAATTTCGAAACAAAATATCGTTGGCGGTTGATTGACCTCAGCTGGATCTTATGATTATTTTTACATATTTTCCCAACTGATCTTGTGTTTGGATGTGACAGGTCGCTTATGTAGGATATATACTTATATATTCTCCATGTTTTGTTTAATGTCCTTTTAAATAATTTACGGTATTACAAGATGCTAAAAAGCTGAAAAAAATCCTTTAAAAACTGAACCATTTGTATGCATTTCTTTTCCTTTTCACCCCCGAATATATTGCTTAATCAGCAGAAAAAAAAGTTTTTATCTTTTCGTAAGGCAAATATAGTTCAGATTTTGTTTTAAATAAATCAATTGTTATAACCTATGTGGCCTAAACGTGATTATGAAACAATTGCCTTTGGTCAAACAGTTACTTTAAACATAATTTAATCGAGGAACTGGATTGTCTGTGTTTGGTTAATCTATTTGTTCGTTGTTAAGGAACAACTAAATATGCATGTCAATTTCAAAAAGGCACGAGGCGATTCGTAACAGTAAGTCTTCGTTCCTCGGACTTCAAATTCAAATATTCTCTTTGGTCTGTATTGCATGATTCCACCTTTAATCAAAACGCCATCAATCATGGAATAAATATTACTGAAAACCATTATTTATTCATATAACAGATAATGAGGCAATTGTTATGGCTTGATAGATGAATGAATAAAAAGAGAATCTGAATATCGGAGCTGTAAAAATATATTCATACTGTCTGTTACAAAAGCTTTGAAAGAGGGCTAATACAGTAAAGAACATAGTGAAATTGACAAGATAATTTTTGAAACTTTTTTGGAATGAAATTGAACGAGTGTGTAGAGCGAGTTTTGAGTGAAATTAAAGGGAAGTAATCCAAAATCGCTAATTTTGTTTAGGACGAACAAAATAAGAAAAAATAATTACCTCCCTTTAATGAGATATTCGTACAGGTTCTATAAATAGTTTCCCATCTCTTCAAGGCCCAATCAGTCGCTTAAAATTTCAATTCAAGCGAAATCGCGATTTTACTATAGCTTTATTCATTTTAAATGCAGTTGTTGATCTCATCTTTGAAGTGATTTTAGAGCGATTGTGAGCGGTTTGAGTGAGTGTTTGGAAAGAATGAATATATTGAGCACTGAGCGAGTGATTTAGAATGGTTTTGATTGAGATGAATGCCAATTTTACGATGTAGATAACTGTGGTTAAGTTGTCGCAAATACTTCTATATCTGTTAAATATAAGCCTTTTGGATAAGAAATTGCTTCTTTGTGATTTTCACAAAATTTCAGGCATACCAAAAGTACAGTCACCATATCGTGAAATTGACAAGTTGAATGATTTTAGAATGGTTTTGGTATGATATTGAATGAGCGTGCGGAGCGTGATTTGAATGAAATTTAAGGAAGTTCATACAAAATCGCTTAGTCCGTCGAAATTGGAAGAAATAGTCAGTATTTAGTACCTCCCTTTGAAATATATATATATTTCTTTAATGCTTTTCGGTGGTTTATCGAGAAATAACGTTAGATTAACACTTGATAATCTCACCGCAAAATTTCATACCCTGCTTTTGTGCATTTCACCCTATCTGACGTCATCTATGCGGGGCGAAATAAGTGACGTCACAATGAACGTTGCAAAGTAATCACGTGCAAAATGACGCGCTTAACGAAAATATGTCCAAGAAATTTCACATTTTGTCTCTTTTTTGCATTAAAGAAATAGAATAATCGGGTTTTTTTTCGAGTAAGATCGATTGATATCTAGTTTCGTGAACAACAAAAGCTATATTTTCACTCGGCGTGAAAATATAGCTTTTGATGTTCACTCAATAAAAATATAAATCGATCTTACACTGAAACAAACGATTATCCTCTATATCTTTCCTATCAGTGTGTCTTTACGGACCAATCAGGCAATTCAAAATTCACGCTAGCCAATATAATGGTTGAATAATTTGATAAATTCCAATAAATGTTGATTGTTTTGAACAAATTCGAATCGTTTTTAACGATTTTGAAGCGTTGTTTTGGTAATAAGAGTGAGTGTTTGGAATGAATGAATGAACGAATGAATGAATGAATGAATGAATGAATGAATGAATGATTGAATGAATGAATGGAGTGATTTAAAGTGGTTGATGATCGAGATGGGTGTCTTTTATTATGTTACTTACTGAATTTGAGGTCAATAAACCTCGTAATTACCCGTACATTCATTTTGAATTTGTCTGAGTCATGAAGTTTTTATCGCCTTGCGTTGTTTAACTCTGAAACCAGCATGAAGATGATTGAAATTGCGCAACCTGTCTTTTTTTTATTTTTTACATATTTGAATATTACAATAGGTTTTTCGCTGACCACTCGATAGAGTGCAGCTTTTTTTTAAAAATAGACATGGGATTTTGTCGAAATGAAAAGTACAACAGAGCTGCAACGCGGTGCAAATTACTGAGAGCGAATGAATAAAATTCATTGTTTTGTAGATCTAAATGTAGGACTGTTCAAAACAGCCCTCAATTATATACTGAGCAACAAAAATAACCCATCACTTCATTTGTAAGATATAACTTTTTTCATAATATAAAGTTTGAAAGATTAGTTTTATCCAAATAAACGTTAACCAATTATTGGTTTGTGTTAAAAGGACGACAACGTATACTCATTGAATAGTTACAGTTAACAACACCGTGAAATTGACAAGATAAATGATTTTGGAATGATTTAGGAATGGAATTGAATGGGTGTGTGGAGCGAGTTTTGAGTGGATTTAATGGGAGGTAATCCTATATCTCAAATGTTGTTCGGGACGAACAAAATTTGCGATATTGATTACCTCCCTTTAATAAAAAAAAAGTTTACAAGTTCTATATATAACAATTTGAATTATGTCAGTGAAAGCGCACTTTTTCTCTATCAAAATTTATTTAGAATGACGTTCTGGATTCTATATATTTCAATGGGTTTGATTGTTTTTGAATGGTTTGAGTGAGTGATTGGAATGAATGAATGGAGCGCTGAGTGAGTGATTTGGAATGATTTTGATCGAGATGAAAGTCAATTTCACGATGTAATTAACTGTACATACTCATAATGGCGACAACCCCCAAAAATCAAAAATTTGAAATAAGAGTAGGTTTCCATTGTTCATTCACTAGCGCGTGATTCAATCAAAGATTATCTGACGCGTGGATTTTTAAAATTTTATCAAGACTTATTCCCAATATGGCTATCCATTAGCTGTGCGTGCTACCTCAATCTGACTCAAATTCTTGGGTTTTCGTGCTCTTTTTTGACTCTCATTGCAAGCTCGTATTTGATGTGCTCAATTTTGAGACAAGTCCGGTCAGTGAAAGATTAGACATAAGTATCACTTAAAAAAGGTGTTCGAAAAGAAAGTTTATAACTGCATGAGATGAATGGACAATAACAATGACTTGCTCATGGGGTGTTATACATGGCTTTAGCTACTGAAGGTTTCTTAACTCGGCTCAGGTTCATAATTTTTGTGGTTCACTGTCATCAATAGTCCACTCAAATCTGAAAAAACTGTGACATAGAGAGTAAGAATTCCTGTCATATCACCTAATAATGCAGCCTCCGCATCGTGCCAGCATCCAAAGTATTGTGCTGAGAGCTGTAAAAATCGATGTTTTAACCTTACAATGGAGTTGTGATCCCTCACGACAGGTACAAGTGTCCTTGATTTAATGAAACAGTTCAGTATGACTATGCGTAATGGCGTTCCGAAATTCAATTTTTCGCTACCGCCAAACTCGAAGACTTTGTCTACACTTTTTTTTCATTACCACCTTTATTTTCTGTAATACTCGACCAACTTTATTTTCGTGAGATGCATTCGATCTTTTGCACGAGCAGAAAAATATTTATCACATTCAAGTGACTTTTCTTAATTGAGTATGAGTTAAGGAATAAATTTCATCACAAATGTGTACCTAGTGGCCGTCAAACATATTTAGTAATGTCATATCAATAAATCGATCGATTTCAGGGTAAAATTATTTGTCATTGAAAAGTGATGCGTTATTTTTGTTGTTCAGTAAAAATTCAGACACACTTGTTTACCCGTTTTGTTGAGTGAAAAATATCGTTTTATCTAATCTAGTCATTTACGTGCTTTTGGTCGTATCTTTTTTTTTTTTTTTTTTTTTTCATTTATTGCTGACTTGATGGTTACAATATTTAACATGTATACATTCAACGTGATATTTTCTATACCGAGTAAAGAATTATAGACAACTATTCGATATTATAGTTATATCGGCTCAATAAGTTTATAACTTGTATGAATAACAGCTTACCGAAACTTGTTATCCGCTCAATTACCGAAAACGATGGCTAGGTTACGGAGATCTCGACTTCATGGGAAAACGGTCAAAATGATTAATATGAAACTTTATATCTGGTCTGGTCTGGTCACTTGTATTTGGGTGGTTATTTACCCTAGATACGCATTTATTTCAAGGAGAAAATTTTCCACAACTCAAGTTTTTCTTCGAAATTTTTAGTAGACGTCGTTTAATCTAACACAATTGAAAGGAAAGACCGCTTTGAAAAGAGCTAAGAGCATAAAAGTAACCGATAAAATAAAGTTTGATGTTTCCTTGCCATTTACTGGACCGTTATTCATGATATCAAAACTCGATCAACACATAATTCAATTATAACTGAATCTAGCCATATGGAATATTTCCACAGCTCCAAAATCTGCTTGTTGTTTGAGAACAGTGATAATATTATAAGAGTCTGTATCTATATCTCTATTTAAATACGAATTGAAAAATAACTTCTGAGTTTAAACACTAAACAAAATTAAGTCTTGTGTTTCTTCACCATGAACCGGAACGGCAACTGATATCAAAATTCAATCCACACATAATTCAATTACATGTATAATGTATAATGTCATCTGGACTTCATATGTAACTCAAAATCTACTTTGTTTAAGGGTGTAGTATAATAAGAGTATTTGTTTACATCTATATGGTTAAAAAATCTGAGTTTTGGTACGAAAACAAAATAAAGTTCGGTCTTTTTTGGCTATTTACCGAAACGGAAACGGTGATGTCAAAATTCGATCGACATATATTTCAATTATAAAGTTCTACATCTAGATATACGAAATATTTACGCAACTCAAAATCTGCTTGGTTTAGAGAATGTCGGTAAGAAAGTCAGAGAAAATATATAAAAAAATAAACATACAACGATTATACTTAATTCACTAACTGTTACTGGCGAAAAGATTCGAAAAAACTTACGCGTTCTGACAAGGATCAATATTTTTATATAATATCAGGATGCTCTCATTTACCTTTTTACATTATTTTTTTGTTAGCGAAACTATATCAATAGTGCCTTTAAAAATAAATAACTTTCTACAGCTTTACGCGAAGTAATGCATCTACATTTTCCTCGGCTATTACTGAGCGTTTTAATATGATGCAGGTAACAAAAATCGATCAACACATACATTAATTATAACCACATATAGTCATGTAAGATATTTCCTCAATTTTTACTTGGTGTTAGGAAAGGGTAGAAAACTTCTTTCAAGCTTAAATGAGAAGAGAGCACAATCCAATGAAGCTAAGGGCACAAAAGTATATACAAGACAACATTAAGTTTTTGATGTTTCCTCAACATTTACTGAACCATTACTATGTTATTTAAAGTCGATCAACACATAATTTGATTATAACTACATGCATGTGGTCATTTAGACCTTTCCGCAACTCAAAATCTGATTTGTGTTAGAAAAGGGGATTAAGCGTCGTTAGATCCAACATATAAAACGTACAGCCTTCTTAGAATTGAGATAAGGACAAAAGCGTACCAGACAAAATAAAGTTTGATGTTTCCTTGCCATTTACTGGACTGTTAATCATGATATCAAATTCGATCAACATATAATTCAATTATAACTACATCTAGCAATATTACCGCAAATCAAAATCTGCTTGGTGTTTGAGAACGGTTATATAAAAATTCTTAATCTAAATTTCAAATAAGAAAAGAAAATAAAACTGTCCCGATGGAATAGTTCGAAAAGAACAGGAGTTTAAGTACTAGACAAAGAAAAGTTTCCCAAACATTTACTGGGCCGTTAATCAAGGTATCAAAAGTCGACCAACACATAATTCAATTATAAGAAAATCTAGTCATATTTTCACAACTCAAAATCTGCTTTGAGCTTGAGAACGGTGATGCAAAATTTATTTATCTTATTTTCAAATACGAATAGAAAAAATAGTCCCGAAGGAATAGTTGAAAAGAATCTGAGTTTAAGTACCAGACAAAGCAAAGTTTGATGTTTCCCAAACAATTACCGGGCCGTTAACCATGGTATCAAAAGTCGATCAACACATAATTCAATTATAATGACATCTAAATGTGAATAATTATCGCAACTCAGAATCTGCTTGGTGTTTTAAAACATGGTTGAAGCATCCTAAATCCAATTCGAAAATACGTATCGAAAAGGTATTCCAACATGGAATAGTTTTCCTTGGGAGAATTGCCTTTCTCTGCTCGCGCTCTCTCTCTCTCTCTCTCTCTCTCTCTCTCTCTCTCTCTCTCTCTCTCTCTCTCTCTCTCTCTCTCTCTCTCTCTCTCTCTCTCTCTCTCTCTCTCTATCTATCTATCTATGTATATATAGTCATTATATTTCCTATATAGCTCCAAAACGATATATGTTCTCGTGCGTTCACAATAACGAAACGCTACAGTGCGCCTAAAATCCCGCAGCAGACATAACGTTTCATTGGGTACCGGTGCACTCGATTCTAACTCCTGAACGCAAGCGGCCCTGCGTTTGAAATGCAAAAATATTTGCGAATGTTTAAAAATGCACCCGCCATGCACGTGAATGCACGTGCAATGCGGGTATCATTTCAAAAACTTTTCACGAACTGTTTTATTCCTAACGCGGACTGGTTTCGATGAAAGGCAAGATTAATGGTACATAAAACAGATATATATGAAGGATATGTTTATAATAAATGTTGATTACAACGCGTCTTTATTTCACATCTCCTGCAAATTTAGCAGTCATAAACATTAAAACTTTAATTAGTTAATGTTTAAAATAGATTATGAAATACGGAGGAATTTTGATCTTGGCTTGTTTAACTCAACATAAAACTATTTATATAAAAAAATCTTCTTTGTTCACCAGAATCATGTGTATATACAGGACGTGTCATAAAATATGCTTTCACCTTAAATATACTCTTCAAAAAATTCTTTGACACCGATTGAAAATCGGTTTTTCTTAAATATGACCAAATTTCGACGACCGTTGGTTGTTTTGTGAACCGTTATTCTAATACAAGAGATTACTTTCGTTTGTCTTCAGACACTTTTATAATTCATTTACTAAACTATTCGGATTTAATTTTGTTGCAATTTGTCAATGTAATATATAGGTCTGATTTTTTGTTCTGATCGTTTTCGTCTGCGGTATAATATAATGTAATATGAAAACGGCATTTTAAAGTGGAACAGTGATCAATGTGAACATTTATATGAGCCTGTGCGTGAGATTTACAACAATTCTAAATATGCGTAAAGCAAAGACTCTGACCAGCCTGTGCATCCAAACAGTCTGACCAGAGTCTTCACTATACGTTTAGGAGATAGATAAGGTCTCAAAGTATCTATAGACCATCAAGTAACTTTATATTTACAGTATGTGGCTGTCTGCGCTACCCAATGTTTGTATCTCATGCAAATTTCAAATTGTTGGAAATGTCACGCACGGGCTGATATGGTTAATTACTAATTTTGCATCACCTCGGTGATTTAACGCTTGGTTCGAACTTCTCCGAGCACGGTTTTCTCTCCGGAAAACCACTGACCTCTTAGGTTGAAAAAGACGGCACCTTTCATCTGGCCCGAATAGCCCTTACCTTTGAACCCAATTTTCTTAGATTTTCTTGTCTCAAACAACAGATCTATGAATGCGATTAAGCGATAATGACACCATAGAACTTTTATTCTCAATGCGCTATAACACCAATTTTATAGAACAAAATGGTAAAACATCCGGTGGGGTCTGATCATTGAAACATATATAAACAACAAGAAACAACTTTCGATCTTTCTACTCGAGTAAGTTTATAAATTAGTCGGGGATAATTTGATTATCAATATTCTGAGAGGATTGTCTGCAAGAGCTGTCAGTTTAGATAAAGACAAGAATATCAATGATTCCGTCTTACGTTATGTACACAAACTAATAGAGTTCAATAATCACGAGGAGCGAGATGGGAGAAGATACCTATATCAATTAGATATAATACATTCTTGAATACTTATTGGAAGATTATCGAAATTCCTCCGCTGATTATCACGTTGAAGTTTCGCCGAAAAAGCAGTGAAATTGTCATGATAGTAAAATGTTATTGTTCAAATTAGTTTCCCTTGAAAAAATGTAGCTTTTTACAGAAACTGGTCGGGAATTAAGACTAAATTAAACCAACTTGGAAGTTTGATCTTTCTTTATCCCTATGCTGGTAACATGAAAGTAATTGGTATGTTGAACCTTACTTTCATTTATTTCACCAATTTGACATCATTTCTCTGGGCTAATTTTACCAATGACGTAATCACGTTGCTATGTATTTGCATATAGATGTACGTTAAGCAGATTTTAACAAAATAGACTAACCTTTTTTTCATGCAAGTCCGGTTTATCTTTTACTTTGTGATCGTCAAAAGCTTGTTTTTATCTGTTGGTGGAGTCACTCGTGAAAAAAAGCTTAAAATTGATGATGATCACTCAAAAAAAGAAAAGGCAAGTTCTTATACTGAATGAAATAAGGAAACAATTATCCTCGTTACATACCAAAAACTATGCCAAAGTTGGTGTGTTGCCCTGATAAAGAATACAGTGTTTTCTTTAATGCTTTTCGGTGGTTTATCGAGAAATAACGGTAGATTATCACTTGACAATCTCACCGCAAAACCAGTGAAATTATCAAAAACTTATACCCTGCTTTTGTGCATTTTTATCCTTTCTGACGTCATCTAAGCGGGGCGAAAGAAATGACGTCACATTGAACGTTGCTTAGCAATCACGCGCAAAATAACGCGCTTTACGGAAATATGTCCAAGAAATTTCACATTTTGTCCATTTTTGCTTTAAAGAAATAGAATAATCGTTTGTTATTCGTGTAAGATCGAATAGTATTTCATTTCATGAACAACAAAAGCTATATTTTCACTCGTGAAAATATATCTTTTGTTGTTCACTCAATGAAATATAAATCGGTCTTACACTGAAACAAACGATTATCCTCTATCTATCGCTGAAAATCAAATGGTATAATCACAAAAAGCATTCCAAGTGGTCGACGACCCTTAAGAATTATCAATACAGCCGTTTATGTGACAAGTATGTATAAATGAAAGGCGCCAGAATGCTTCGGTTCAATCCTTGGGTCATGACCCCGATCTTTGTTGCTTGTTTTGTCACTGTCAGCACTCAAATTGACCCCGTATCTTAGGGTAAATCACGTTTAAAATACACCGAAAAACAACATAGGTCATTTTGTGTTTTTGTGGGAAAAGAAACTGTCAACAAAATATATCAAAAACGCTCCAAAATCACCGAAAAAGATTTGATTCAGCAACTATATTCAAAATAAATATAGCTAGAAACAATCGCGATTTCACTTACTTATTTGAAATCATGACCGTCCCATTTGTTTTTGAAGAAATGAAAGGCTATTTATAAAATCCATATGCATATTTTATTTAATGGAGGTAATAAATATCGCTAATTTTGTTCACTAAACAAAACTAGCGACATTGGATTACCCCGCTTTAATTTCATTCAAAACTCACCAATTGCACTCAATCAATTTCATTCCACAAACATTCCAGAATAAATCATTTTGTCAATTTCACGATGTTGTTAACTGTAAGAAGGTCCACGAAAATAACTAGACTGGTCGTTCGTTTCTAGACTAGTTTTCAGCTATATATTTTTGGGGAAAATTTTTATAATTTTGAACCATATGTAACCCGTCACGCGTTAAGGACATCTGGAAAATCTGCAATTCAAATATATGATGATAGTAATAATAATAGATCCAGTGAAGGTCAACGGGAAATCGCATTCCGAAGTTGATTGAATCGGAAGATAGGGTATGATTAATCGATACACCAAATCTTCTAAAATCGAAAAGCTTTGACCTTGGTCAATCTGCGCCATTCGCGCTGTCTAACGGGGATCGACACTTTTCACACTTCCCAGATGGTCCGTTCTCGCGTGAGGGGTCACCTTTCAACGACGGATCCAGAGGGGGTTCGGGGGGTTCGAACGAACCCAATCTGTATCCAAATCACTTCATTGTAGTGGTCAAATTCAATAAGAAAAATGCAACACAAGAAAACGACCCCCTTTTTGTAGTTTTCGAATCCCAATTACTTAACGTTCTATAAATTTAAGATATCTGAGTAACTCAATTTTAGCAATTGGTCCCATAGTATCCATATCTATATAGATAGGGATATTATGAGACTAATTCCTCGAAATCTGAGCCGTCATTGAACCCCTTCATAGAAACCCTGGATCCGCTGCTGCATTTAAAGAATCACTGGTGGCATAAATTATTTTATTATATTATTATTATTATATTCTAGCATTTTCATTGGTTAATGCTGACCTGACAACCTTTGATACCATCGGCCGCTCCCATATAACTTCTTATGTTTCCTTAAGGCGCCTCGCCGTGAACATAGTCAAAGAACCGAAACAGTAATAGCAGCCATGATTCTCTCACTTCGCTGATAACTTGACCCGAGTATACACATAAGGCTACAGTTAAAAAGCATGTCAGTTGATAATGTGCAAATAGAATAAGATATATAGATGTCAATGAATACCTTAAGATTTTACCAATCTGTCCATTCTAAGTGCCAAGTTCTCGCAGCTTTAGCCAAGAACCGATTTCATATCACAGCATCACGGAGTGTAGTAGTGTATGACGTCACTTTGTACATGTTTACTTTTCATAGGGGCGCATTAAGGGACATTGGTGGTTTAATAGAATTTGGTTTATACCAAGGCCTTAAATAGGCAAAAGACAGATATTTAGCCCTAAAACTTTGCAGTATAATATATTCTTAATACGGTTACTTGCTTAGGTATGTTACGATTTATTCCCGGCAGTAAAAAATAATGTCAACCCTCGCCTACGGCTCGGGTGACATCACTTTTTCCAGCCGGGAATAAATCGTCATATACCCCGGCAAGAAATCGTATAACTAATAAAGTTTGGTGGTCAGGTCAAGAGCTAGAAACCATAAATACCCAGTCGGCTATCCATGCTGCCAAGGATATGTAAAGGTTGAATGTAGAATATGATTTTTTTTCAAGAGTTTAGTTTAACTCGACACGAGCTCAGAACACTCCTATAATTTCCTGGAACATTTCAAGTTGAAAATTAAGACACGCAAAGGTTTTCTTTTTCCCAACTCACGTACCGGAAATGAAGACATTTTGAATCTGAAATAATTATAGGAGTCGTTGCATGGTTCCGCGTAGTGACCTAGTTTATGTAACATACTTATTGCCCGGCACGAGAAAAAGTTGTTCGTGAATCAATTAGATATCGGATACTCAGTTAATACGCCATAAATATGTCATTCTGACAAAAAGGTAAAACCATTGTGACGTGACGAGAAATACTTCCTTTTCAAATATTTTTTTGCCCAAATAACTGAAGCTTATCACTGCTAGGTAATGGTGTTAAATACGTGACATGGAGTCAAGTTAGACCACTAACATTTATAGCAAGAAGATTTGTGATTTAAATCTTTTACTTTCTAAAACTGACTTTGCCAAAACTTCAACATAACACTTCAAATGTTAAAAATGCATGACTAAAAACATTATCGTGTGTGCGCGCACACACACCTATAATTTGAACATACATTTGAAACACTTCAGATTTTAGGAAAGATATATAGCTAACGATCACGTGCATAACATGCTTGCTTGCAAGATCTGCCTAAGCCTAAGCAACAGGAAGCATGAGCATAACTGTTAGTTGTTGTAAATTCATCGAGAAATTGTTCTAGGCCTTGAGACATATTTATTCCACAAAATGATGACAATTATTTGACTTTTCGCCTGGCAAGGTTAGTATTTCATTATATGTAGAAACTACATCTAAAGCATACAAGCCCATAGGATAAAACGATCTTCTTATTTCATTTAAAACTCGCTCCTTCATTTTCTTTTCAATTTCATTCTGTAATCTTTACAAAAGCATTTACCCTATCTATTTCCCGATGTTCTTAACTGTAGATAAAATTTGGATTACTCTCAATTGTTAAAAGAGAACCGTGAAAAATAATAATAAGTCCAGTAATAAATATATGTCTCGTTACGTGAGAGTCCAGTAATATTTATATGTCTCGTTACGTGAGAGTCCAGTATTAGATATATGTCTCGTTACGTGAGAGTCCAGTAATAAACATTTGTCTCGTTACGTGAGAGTCCAGTAATAGATAGATACCTCCTTACGTGAAAGTCCAGCAATAAATATATGTCTCGTCACGAGAGAGTCCAATAATAAATATATGTCTCGTTACGTGAGAGAGATCGGATCGAAACTCTGTAAATTAAATATTTGAATATGAAATTGGATATAACTCACCAAGGGTCAATCGGATGTTCGAAATAATCTAAACAGAAAAAATAACAAAATAAAATTGAAAAAAATGGGTCAATCGGATGTTCGAAATAATCTAAACAGAAAAAAATAACAAAATAAAATTGAAAAAAGAAACAAAAAAACCCAGAAGATTTTCAATAAGCGAAATTTTTCGATCCTTCGCAGGCCTTATAGTATGACCAGAGTCGATATAATTTCGCACTTTTCAGATTTGTCATTTTTCCCGGCAACGGGTCAGATATGTTGAAGATCAATGCAAATTGGTGTCATTTTATATCGCAAGGCATTGTAAAATATCGTGATATGGAAAAATATTAAACATGTATATTGTTTTAATTCTAAAACCTGTCCTGTCATGGATTATTCCTAGTGCTAGTGAATTCATTTTTTTAGCTCCACTGGCCGAAGGCCAGCGAGCTATTGTCATGGCGGTGTGTCCATTCTGCGTCCGTCAGTCCTTCCGTTCATCCGTACGTCCGTGCGTAAACTTTTTCTTTAAACATCTTCTCTTCCCAAACCAATTTACGGATTAACATGAAACTTGGTAGATATGTTCCTCGGTTATCTCCCTTCTATAATTGTTAAAGAAATTTTGATTGACCCCAAAATATGGGCCTCGCAGAGTGTGGCATTTTTTCTCTATTAAAGCTTTAAAAAAATCATCTCCTCCCAAACCATTGGACTAATTTCAATATAACTTGGCATGGATGTTCCTGGGAGACCCTTTACTTTACTTATTCAAGAAGTTTTTATTGGCCCATAAAAATGGGCTTGTCAGGGCGGGGCTTATTTTGAGCCCGCAATCTTTGAACGACATATCCTCCTGAACCGCTCAGTCGATTTCAATGAAACTTGGCATGGATGTTCCTTGGGTAATCCTTTACTTAAATTGTTCAAGAATTTTTTTATTGGTAATATGGGTTTGGCAGGGCGGTGCTTATTTTGAGCTCGAAATCTTTTAACGACATCTCTTCCTGAACCACGAGGTCGATTTCGATGAAACTTTACCAGAATGTTCCTTTGGTGACCCTTATCTTAATTATTAAGTTAAGTTGTCAGGTCATGAGCTAGAAACCATAAAATTGTTCAGGAAAGTTTGATTGGCTCATACATATGGGCGTTGCAGGGCAGGGCTTATAATGAGCCCGCAATCTTTGAACGACATCTCCTCCAGAACCACTAGACTCATTTCAATGAAACTTTACCAGAATGTTCCTTGAAAAGGTGACCCTTTCCAAAAGTTGCTCGCCAAAATTTGATTGGCCCATGAATATGGGTGTGGCATGTGAGGCTTATTTTGAGCCCGCAATCTTTGAACGACATCTCTTCCTGAACATCGGGGCCAATTTCAATGTAACTTTACCAGAATGTTCCTTGAAAAGGTGACCCTTTCCAAAAATTGCTCGCCAAAATTTGATTGGCCCACAAATATGGGCGTGGTAGGGTGGGGCTTATTTTAAGCTCGGTATCTTTGAAAGATAGATAAGATGGGTAAAGGGATTCAGGTTCATGGTGATTGAGTATTTTGGTGAAATAAGGGCCAGACTCAGTGAATTATTATAGAATAGGTCTTAAGACATTTCAAAGTGTTGTTTTCATTCAAAGTAAGCTGATTTAATGAATGTCTAAAGATGTTAAAGCCAGTGGAGCGATACAGGCCCTCTTGTGCCCCTTGTTTTAATTTTATCTTTTGCACATTTGTGAAGGCTGATCTTAGTCCATACGTTTTGCAAAAGCTTGTCGTACTTCAGGAATATGTCGCGAACGATATGAGAAAGGTTAAGAATGCCAAATAGTTAGGACTGGTAAAAACGACACACACACACATATATATATATATATATTTTATATATGTGTGTGTGTGTGTGTGTGTGTGTGTAATCAGGTAGGTGTTATCATGTCAAATTTTGGCAAGATAAATATATAATACGTACTTAGTGTTTTGTATTAAAAAAAAATATCTTATGAGGTTGGAAGAATTGATAATTATCGAGGCTCTTCCGAGACAATTATCAATTTTCATAACCGAGTTAGATATTTTTTCATACAATACACTACGTACGTATTATATTTATCGTATAACCTCTATTTATCATGTTTTCGTCCATGTTTTTAACTGAAATTCAAGTTTCTAAAAATAACCCCATTATATCATTGTTTTAAAAATAACCATGTGATAACATAAAAAAATATCATACGCGATGTAATCATACGGATATTTGTTTAGTTATAAGATAAATTGAAAAGAACAGGTCCTGACTATGGTGAGAAGAACTATAGTTTTTAGGGAAGTTTTTGTCAAGGTTTTGCTCTAGTTTTGCTGCTTTTTATATCGTTCCTAGGCAAAGACGACATACATAGACAAATGTGAGATGACATTCCCATACAAAAAAACAGTCATGTGCCAAAATTGACGCGTAGACAAAAAAAGTTTCGTACAAAACCACGGTCTTTTGGCGTTAGGAGGTCGTATTAAGCTGTATATTTGTTCAATTTGTCAAACATCTCTGATATTGTTTCAGAAGTTTCATAATATTTTAATTCGGGAGCTGTTGCTAATGTCAGTGCATGGTATAACCCGGATTCGCTTCTGTTCCCCGATCCTCGGCGGCAGGCCATATCGAGGGTGAATGCAACACTATTATAAGTGCCTATAGATTTAAAGGCACTTACAATAGTGTTGCACTGATTCATTGAAGTACTTTCCGAGATTCGTATCCCGACATAGCTTAATAAATTGTATACCTATGTGGAACAGCAGATGGACACACGGAATGGAGGCAACGGTAGTACTTGTATGAGAAATACCAGGGATCTATTGTCAGGTACTCCAGTCGCCGAGGTATGACTAAAAACTGTTAAAAGCGGTTTTAAGCCTAATTAAGGCAAACAATTTCTGTAACCCTTTATAGAAATTAGGGAGACTGCGTAATTCAGTGTGTCATTTGGTGGACTCGTGATATAAGAAAAATCGAAGGACGTATGTTCGAATCTAAACCACACCTCTGGTCACGTGGATGTGTTCTTAGGCAAAGCATTATATAGCCCGACCTGATGCTTGGAATACCAAGAAAACATAAATATTTAAAGCGAACTTCGCCGTGGTATGACTGTCAAAAGCGGCGTACAAACACCGATAAGTTATAAATTCAAATACTCACCTATATATATTTGTGTACTCGTACATATGAAAAGCCGTCATATCACTACCTCATCAATCTTCTGGGAATTCCTCCCCAGAATTATCATAATTCAATAATTAATACTAGGATTATATCATCGTTATTGTTTTGTATTAGATTGAATTGTTTCAGAAGGCCTCATTGTAAATAGGTTCTTCCTTGTATTGTTTGTTTGGTGAAAGCTAAATGAGCTACCTTCTTTAAACAAAGATTTTATTATTATTATTATTATTATTATTATTGTTATTATTATTATTAATTCAAAAAAGCGAACTCGGTTTCTAAAACTTTCATGTAATTAAGTTTTCTTGATATTACAGTTAACAACATCGTGAAATTGACCAGGTGAATGATTTTGGATTGATTAGGGAATGAAATTGATTGAGAGTGTGGAGCGAGTTTTGAGTGAATTCAATGGTAGCAATCGAAAGAACGCAAATTTTGTTCAGGATGAACAAAATGAGCGATATTATTTAGTTGATTCTATATATTCCAGTGGATTTGAGCGTTTTTGAATGGTTCGAGTGAGTGTTTGGAATGAATGAATGGAGCGCTGAGTGAGCGATTTAGAATGGTATTGATTGAGGTGAATGTCAATTTAACGATGTAACTAACTGTACCACATTTTTTTTTCAAAATTCTTATTTTCTTTGCATAAAAAAAAAGAAGAAAACACATTAAACAAGCCTACAAATCGATGATCAACTTTGCCTTGAACTTCTAATATCGGAGAACTATTCTTTTTAAAATCTATCTTTTAGTGTGGACGATAGGCTTTGGATAAGCTAAATTTCAACATTTGGCCTTAACCTTTGAACTTGAAATTGAAGAATCGGAAAAACTTATTTCACGTAACACATTTACTTCTTTTAGAGGTTATGTTGGAAAACTAATTTTGAAATCAATCATTGTGGTAAATATTCTCACGATGGGCTCTTTTTTTATATTTTGCGTTGATCTAAGAGTCTGAACGTTTAGCTACATATACCTGGAAATTTGTCACGAATGGTTGATTCGATCATGGTGGTAAGAATTTTGCATGTACATGTACCAAATTTTTTTGAAATCCATATATAAATGTAATAGCTATCTTCGGGATAACCTTTATTTTGACACATGACGTTGAGCTGTGACCTTGACCTTGGAAGTACCTTAAAGCCACATCCTGCGTTTAAAGTAAAGGAAATCGCTCTTCGTGAATATTCTTTGAATAATATTTTCTTGATTTAGTCTTATGAAAGATGAGTTACATAAAAATACAAATCAATCGACAAACGGCAGCTTTTTCGTGAAATGCATGATATGCAGTACAAGTAAAATACATGTATGTAAATGGGATGTTGGTCACGTAAAATACGCCCACATGCAACATCAGTATATGAGCGGTTTTCAAATTGGAGTCCAAAATGTTGCGTGTCATTTATATTCATCAATTTAGGCCTATATTTAGATCATCGCGTCATAATCATTTGCATTACCAATGTTGGTGACGTCGCGCACTGTAGGGGAAAACCGGGTAAATTCGGACGCTTTTTACCAACCTTATTTTAGGCTTGATTCTGAAGCTATAGGTGGAAACCCGGACACTAGCCGTATTCACATCACTCGAGCGGTCATTAAACTTGCATTTTATCCAAAAAATGTGAATCAAATGCTGACCAAAACGTTGTGAAAACGAGAAGTTTGAGAGTACTATGAAACGGGTAAATTCGGACGGGGTTGGAAAAATTCGGACATGCAAGTGGTAAAACTCGGATATGTTTATCGTCAAAGGGTGAAATTCGGACAATTAAGGAATATCAATAATTTGGGGAATAAAGACAATGATTTTGTTAGTTTGAACTAAGAATGTTAATACGAAGCTTTAAAACTTCAATTCAGGAATGCTTTGACTATAGAAACTATATTTATTCATCAACTTTGATGTTGAAAATTTGCAAATATTTCGAATAAAATACAGACGAATGGGTATATTAACAGACGCCGACATGAAATGTCTAAATGTGTATTAAGTTCGGAAGTATTTAAAGAAAAAATAGATAAAAGGGGATAAATTGATATTACTTGGTTTTCAAAGCATACAATTTGTATAGTCCGAATTTTTACTTCTGTTGAAAATTGAAAGTGGAAATTCGGACACTTCGAAAAAAGCTATATATTACGATTCTGAGCAAATAATTGTTGATTATTTTATTAAAATTGTTTACTTCTTTGACATTTTAATCGAAAAAATAACCGTTTTACAATTAATTCTCGCCAATCCATACCTATTATTAACCGTTGACCGAGCATATATTCGTCTGCAATGTATGAATGTCAGTTCAATACGCAAGGTAGCTTGGGGTTTGTGACTTCAAATAGTTTTATTGGCACCAACATATCTATCATTTTATCACAAATTAAACTGACTTATGCGAGATATATCTCAGAATATATAGAAATATTTGATAAAAACGCTGTTGTGTTTGCTTTTTCAAAAAATTATCTTAAATAGTATGTCCGAATTTATACGTCTGTCCGAACTTCTACGGTTTTCCCCTAATGCTTAACATTTTAAATCGTACGTCTCCCGTCAAGTTCAATATGCTTTTTCTTCCAATCCTGTCAGCCGATTTCTATGTTCTTTATACCAAATGCACAACAAGAAGGCATACTTTTAAGGAATATTCGTTACGTGAGCTGCGGGAATTAGAATTCTCGTTAAATTAAGTTTCTTAGTCACAATATCTCTTAAATAACGTCTGTAAAACGTAACAAATTATGTGTTGGTGGATTTCCTTTAGACCTTTTAAATGCCTAAAATAGTTCGTGAAAAATGTTGAGAATGTGTATATTTGCGCGACAAGGTTCATTAACTTAAAACATGAACTAAGACGTCTGTCAGAGAAATAAGAAACAATTAATAGAAATTTATTTAACAATTCAAAAGTTGTAAAACGTCAAATTTTAGCGAAAAATCGGCGTGAAATTTCACAAATTTTTCTCAATATCTCTATCAATAATTTATGAAATATTATTTTTTCGTACAATCACCTGGAAAAACTTCGTATAGATACATTTGAAAATGTCAAAAATATTAAGATTTGCTTGTGTGGACATACTTTTAAAAAACGTATTGTTTTTTAACGTCTTGCGTTATTACATTGGTCGCTGTCCTTTTTAATGCAATCAATGACAAAATGATTGAAGCTGATTGATGATAAACTTGCTTCCTGTGGGAAAAAATATATCTTGCCTTACTCGGTATATTACTTTCATGGCAATTTTAAATAAATACGCATGGCAAACTCAACATGCAATAAACATAAAGCGCTTCAGAAAAGTACGTTATGTAATAACGTCTAAATAGCAAATCGACGTTACAAAATGTTAAGCATTAGCGTGCGCGACGTCTGGTATGACAAATTCAGTCTTATCTTTGAGAATAAAAGTATAGTTTTTGTGTATATAGTCGTCTAAGATCATTGTCTTGCGTTTCGGAAATGTTAACAAACACAGACGGGGACTTTAAAATGTCTTGCTAATGACACATCTACTAATCCTGGAAAGTAACAACAAATGAAAATTTGAAAATTATACGAAATGTGAAATTCATTCATAATTGCAGCAGATATGCTCAGGTAAAATCAGTTTTAGCGAACGATTAAAAACCGTGACCTGACATTGGAAACATCAAAAAGTTTCTTTCAAACGACACAAGAAGAATTTGTGTACCAACTTAATTATACTTTATTCCATCCTTAAATGTAAGAATTATTGTCCGGACAAATTCGGATGGACGGACTAAAGCACTAGTTGAAATAAAAAGCATACATATGCACAGATTTGTGATGCTGGTAACTGTGTTTCGCTCTATCGACGAAATGGTTCAGTTAATAACATCGTGAAATGATTTTGGAATGGTTTCGGAATGATATTAAACGAGTTAAAGGAGCGAGTTTTGAGTGAAATTTAAGGGAGGTTATCCAATATCGCTAATTTGTATAGGATGAACAAAGTTAACGATATTCATTATCTTCCTTTAATAAAATATGCATACAAGTTTTATAAATAGCTTCTTATTTCTTCAAGAATCAATCAAACACTTGCAATTTCAATTATAACAGGGAAATCGCGATTTATTTCTAGTTAATTTCATTTTGAATTAAGTTGTTTATCTTGTCGTTCTTTAATCATTTTGAGCGTTTTTGAATGGTTTGAGTGAGTATTTGAAACGAATAAATGGAGCGCTGAGTGGGCGCTTTTGAACGGTCTTGATTGAGATGAATATCAATTTCACGATGTTATTAACTTTATGCTATAGAATCACAAAGAAGGAGGTAAGGGGGAAAATACCGTTTCAATTCCTAGGTAAACGGAAGTCGTCAGAAAGCTGTATCTGTTATTTTCCTGTAGACATTCTAATTGCGGAAACTTGCATCAAAACATGTCATTCAAATCAAAACAACTTCATTACTCGATCTATACATAGCTTGCTTTGTTTGTTTTCCTGATCAGTCTGATAGATAACATTTAAGAGAGAATGTTGAAAGACAATGAGCGTAGAGACTCTAAGACTGGTCTTTTATAAAAGCCGCTCTAAATATAATGATCCTTGAAAACTCACCAACTTGCACTCTGTAATTCTCTTTGTGAGGGCCGGTTGAGACCCAAAGAAGAAGTGCGTTTGGTTTTTTGGTGAACTTCTAAAATATCGTAACCCAAACTGGTGTTTATAAGAGCCGGTACAAAAATAATGATCTTCACCATAAGAATTTCTGTCTTTCATATTATGATTTTTTTTACCTAGTCGCAACAATGTAAAATGACATATAACACGGAAACATTTAAACCTTTGATAATTTAGATATATTACGTACTTCGAGTCTATTTCGATGTTTCACTACCACTAAAAAGCTTAGCCTCTCTATTGCTATGGTAACCAGAGTTTAAAAACTTTTGCAGAAACTTACCGAGTGAATATCCCTTCAAAGTTTCGGTCTGTTTAGCCTGTTGGTTAGGGAAAAAAAAGAAAAAAAAATGTTGACGGACGGCGTTTAGATGATTGCCGTCGAAAACATGTATTGAATCGCGTTGGCTAAAACGCGTTCAATGTGGGAAATTGATGCATTGTTGCAGCGGTGATGTTGTTTTTCCTTCCCAAGCACGATTCGCTGAAAAGCAGTTGCACCTGTCAAAAATTAGAAAACGTTTCACATCGTCTTACTTCATTTCAGCCATTTAACAAGATCATCACCTCGAAATTTGTCGATATTACTTGCATCAAGCAATCAGATACTGTCTTGCTTTCCTGATGAACAGTCAGAGATCATTAGATAAAACTCACATCGTACCGGTAAACATTTCGTCCATGGGCGGATCCAAAGGTGTATGTGTACGGTTGAGAATGAGGGTAGGGGTTTTAATGAATCCTCTGAAATTTCGGAAATTAAATGGCCATCAGGATATGAAAATCAGGATATTCAACTATCTCAGAAAGGATATGTTTAAGGGATCGAACCGTTAACCCGAGATTAAAGACTAAGTCTCTTAAAACAATGTAAGTCTCTGAAAACAGTTTTGCAGCCTTCGGTCTTCGGCTATTTGTTGGATAACAAAGTCTATACAAACATTATTAGTTATTTAGGCCTATGTCCAGAAACTATGTAATGATAACTGACGCTAATCACAGACAGAAGAAACAAATCATGTCTAAGCCACCAAAACATCGTAAGTATAGCTCGAAATAGCTATATAGGTAGATTTTGCGCAATGAAATCAATTATTTTCTGTTAGATTTTCGTGCCATTTATTCGAAATAGATAAAACAGGTTTAAATAACGCATTAAGAATGTTTAAAATTTACCTTTTAAACCGACGCTATTGCTTGTTTAAAAACGCAAGGTTAACTTAAACATATACTTTCATAATTTCAGCGAAGAGATCAAGTTAAATTCTTATCATTTTCTTTTTATTTAGACCCGATTTACCTATTGTAATGGACTCAACGCCTATGTCAGAGCTCAGTTTTGAAAATACACCTGTAGATACATTATTTTAAGGTTCATGTAAAGTGTTTGAGACTCAATATTTAGGGCACTTCATTAGCCAAGAAAAAGCAGTATGTCCAGGTATATTATATATCAAAATGAAGCTATTCGTGAGCACAAGCAGTTAGGCAACATAAGAGCTCCATAGCTATAGCGGTATAGCCAAAACATTGTGGAAAAAGGGTCATTTTGTACAGAACAAGCAACTGCATGACGGTTGCATAAAATTGTCCCAAATTTTAATAAAGTACAGTCTGAAGTACCATCCAGGTAGTGCTACAACCTTAGATATAAACTCAGTCTCAAAAGGCTCTTTTGAAACAATCAATTTCCATTTATTTTGTCAACATACATGTACATGTCAAACCGGTTTGGTCTGTTTTGGTGCAACATCACACCATTATATTGTGAAATATTTTCTGCTATTTATTTCAAATTATAGTTGTTTTTTTAATTCAATGATCTACAATATTTCTATATATTTATTCTGTGAAATAGAAATAGATATATTGCTAAACAACCTTACAGGTATATAATCAATTAATGTCTATTTATGTTGTGATAACACACCATACCCTCAAAAGATCTACACGTTTACAAATTTTAAATGACATATATGACATATGTGCTTATAAAATAAGTCAAAATAAATTGCTTGCATAACTTTGGGGCTGAGTTTTATACCAGTGGTTGTAGCACTACCTGGATGGTACTTTAGGCTACCCTTTGTTAAAACATGAGCCAATTTTATCCAACAGTCATGCAGTTGCTTGTTCTGTACAAAATGACCCTTTTGCCACAATGTGTTGGATATACTGCTTTAGTTATAACAGTCTTATGTTTTTCAACTGCTTGTGCTCATAAATAGCTTCACTTTGATATATAATATTCCTGGACATACTGCTTTTTCTTGACAAATGAATGCCCTTAAAATTGGGTCTCAAACACTTTTCATGAACCTTAATCATTTAATTAACTCGTAATCATTATTCAGACTTATTTGAACGAGGGGGTGATATTTTGGTTTATTGCTGTAAACTGGAAAAGGTATTTTTTTACCAAAAATCTTATAACAATATGAGATGCGTGTCCTACATATATTCCTAATAATTTTCCGTCTTAGTGTGTTTCTTATATTGAGAACACGTAGTCATAATTAAGGTTTGTTCTACAAGGTCAAACTACTAGAAACGATATAAAACATCACTTAGACAATAAGAAACATCGTACACAAATCATTCACAACCCTTTTCTTTCTTTTCTTCGAGAAGATACGCTGAATGTAAACGTAGAAGGTAGCATGTAAATCGAGAGGTCAGTGCAATACTATTGTAAGTGCCTATATATTTATAGGCACTTACAATAGTGTTGCGCTGACCCTTCTGGGCGCATATTGTGCCCTTTATCATTCATAAAATGGATCAATGCGCAAAGTGTCTATGTTAATACATTATAGTTCGAACATCAGACATTGGCCTTCTTTTGAACTTATTTTTTCAATATTTGCGATTGATACATACTAAAGGTATCTAAGCCATTTCCAACAATTCCCAATGTGTTCATAGCAAAGCATCCACACATGCCTATCAGAGTCTAAACAATACGATCTCGAGGTGGAAAAGGTATTAACCCCTCTTCAGACGACCAGAGTGTTGAGCGCGTTTTGAGTGAAATTCAAGTTAAGGGAGGTAATCCAATATCGCTAATTTTGTTCAAGATGAACAAAACTAGCAATATCTATTACACCCCTTTAATAAAAATATATTAAATAAAATTTATGAAAAGGTTTCTGTATCTTCACAATCTCATCCAACGCTTACAAAATTCAATTATGTCAGTGAAATTGATCTTTATTTCGAATGCAGTTGCTGATCTCATCATTTTACTGAATTTGGAGCGTTTCTGAATAGTCGGAGTGAGCGTTTGGAATGAATGATTGGAGCACTGAGTGAATGAATTTGAATGGTTTTGATCGGAATGACTGTCAATTTTACGATTTAATTAATTGTAGTATCATTGATAAAAAGATATATGTGAAAGTACCAAAATATATGCCATACTTCACACGTCACCATACAGAGCTATTAGACCACGCTTGAAGCGAATTAGCCAATCAGAGAACAGTATTTCAAAAATATATATCAAAGATACAACTCCGAGCATTGAATTTACAGATATGCGATGATATAGTTCCGCAAGAAAGAGTGAGTTTCGAGAAACCGTTATCTTCTATCATTTTCAATGAAAAATTGATCTTTGATCACTCACTTGAGATTGCAGGTCTATAGTATGTCGTACACGTGAAACTAGACAGGTTTTGTGTGCCGAGTCATAATATTAATTAAGATAAGATTTTTTTTCCAAGAGACTTTCCACGATCGCAAAATACAAAGAGTTGCACATTGGATAAGTATAAACAGCGTTCGGTTATTTCACATAATTAAGGTAATATCAAACGCATTTTACTTGTATAGTGTAAAATCATTGACATGACTGACCGTAACCTCTATTAGCATACATTACATGCTAGACTGATTGTCACATGGTATCTCCGTTAGGTCTCGTTTAACTTCGTGAACCAAGTTTCATAATATATACCTATTAAATGACTCTGTGATGAGTAGATACTTGTCATTGCACGTGTAAAGATTAAAGAATCAGAAGACGAAAGGCAGTGGTTCGAGTCACTGTGACAGCATATTTATTTTTCCTCTAGGCTTCAATCCATTTTATAGAGTTTTTTTTCAATGTTGAATATCACTCGATTCTCAAAGAGATTTGCGGTGTGTTATAAACTATTTAATTTTCCCGTTAGTTTTTTTATATTTGTTTGAATGGGTTTAACGCATCTTTTTATATTTTTCGGTCATATTGCGGGGGTGAAACGCATAGCTATGGATGCCTGGTATTTCTCTTACGAATTCTACCACGACAACTCTTCTGAGACTCAAGTTTCTATTCGATTTTCAACCAAATTTGCTCTTTAGGCCCTTTGACAGCGCCTTGTGTTTTCCATTTTGAGTTCAGGAGACTGAATGCGATAAATGAAACGGGCTATGCAGAACAATTATTGTCATTCAAACACGAGATAACTAGTCAAATGGGGGCTAACAGAAAAAAAGAAAATAAAATAAATAGAAAAGAAAAAACAGTGGGTATAAGGCAGTTTCGAACTCATGATTCCTGCATCTATAGTCTTCAGACTAGACCTCTCGACCACACAGTCAAACAGTGTTTATTGGAACTATTACATTATACAAACATTTTCAAAACCCATACACTACTTGGATTTACGATGTTTTTCGAACGCTTGCGGCTACCCTCGATGATAAATGTATTCATCGGTTAATTTATTCATCGCATAAAGGTCAAGTCATGTCAATAATTTCGCACTATATAGGATAGAAAACAAGTGCCGTGGTATATGGGAAATATACACGAGCGTCAGCGTGGTCGGTGCTTTGAGCCTATGATAAGAACGTTTGACAAATTCTTGCGTATACTCAATTTTAGCAAAGCTTCCACCATGTATAATATCATTAAAACATTCCAAAATTGAGCGTTATATCGTATTATGAAAATGAATATAGAAGGATCTCAGTGACTATTTTAAGAGCGGAGAGGAAGCCTCGTTTTCCGGTAATAAACTACTAAAAGCCTTGTAAACTACAATCTTTTTAATTTATTTTGACGATTGATTATGGACTCTCTGTGGGAATTCAATCAATTGCAGTAGATATTTTGGTTGGAAAATGCTTTATACTTTTTAGCATCTACTTATTGAAGAAAGGCGTGCATCTACTAGACTAAGTTCGTGACACAGAGAATACTCATAAACATGAATGCAAACAGTTTAGAATAAATGTAAATGTCTGAATATAACTTCAGAATAATTATAATTAAGATATATATCAAAATAGTGCTGATACAAACATATATAATATAATTGCTATAAGTTAAAAATATCAAATTATACTAAAATACAATCAAATTACTGTTGTTGTGAAAAGCTTCTTTAAACTGTGTAAAAGAATTACACAGTTTAAGTTGATATTTAGTAGTTTATTGCGCCCTAGAGGAAATTGCGTCCATTTATGTGTGACGGGTACCAGAAGTTGCTGACCTGGCAATTTGTCTACCGTTCTCATGCGTTAAGATCTATATTTAAGAATGAATCTTTTCAGAAATCTCTTGAGTATAAAGACATCGTTAAAGAACTCGTTTTATGATCACATCCCTGTAGAGAAGTAATAAAATATACCCATCGTAATAAAAACGACTTACATTTATATGAAAATTCTCGACACGTGTGGCTCTCAATGACCTTTCGATTATTATCGAATTATTTCAGAGGTCGTGTATCCAAAATATATTTTGCTTTTACATTGTAAAATAAAATCCCGTAAAAGTTTGCGAAAAAAACGACAGATGTTTTCCAGTCCTGCGTTCAGGAATAAAACGGTGCAAACTGTTTTCAAATTATATCCCGATTTGCACGCAAGTGTTCGTGCAAAATTAGTATAATTTGCAAAGGGTTTGCACCGTTTTTTTACACCGTTACTATCCCGTAATATTACGACCTCACTGTAATATTAAAAAGAGAAAGATTCATAGTTTTGACGTAATTTTGCGGGTATTGTCATGGAAACCAGCTGCTGATTGTTTTTTTTAAAAAAAAAAAATTAATAGATATTTTACTGGGCACATTAATATGGAAACATACGTTTCATTTCGTCAAGAAAAAAAGGCTACATGTACGAGCATGTCCTTTTCGTTTGAATACATGACCTTTAGACAGTTATTATGTATTTCTTCAATTATTGAAAACATTGGCTGGCTAAACTTGTTTTACATTTTTGACCCGTTGGCTGAGCAGTCGGACAATGATTAATCATTTCCACACTCAAAGATGGTCCATGGTGCGTCAGATTTTCATTTTTTTCCGAAGCAGGCGACAAATGAAAAAACACGTACAATTTCTAAATTTTGTGAGACATTTTTTTAACACGGCCTACTTTTTAGCTTTTTTTCCAAAGACGTAAACGAATAAATGCTCATCGTGCGGAGAGTATTATCTTGGAACTCGATTAATTTTCCACGAAAAATTAAATTGTAAATAAAGCAAGTTTAACTTTTTACATACAACGTTAGTAGTATTATAGTTTCAAGCTCCCCTAAATTTGCCAACTTTTGGGTGCATGTGCGGCATAATGCAACAAACGTAAGTAAAAAGGGGGCATAATTATTACAAAATGCTCTAAGACTTGTCCCTCCTGAACAACGCTTGTGATGATTAACACACTTGCAAGGTTTCTTGGAGAAATCTTGAATAACAATAGAGATATGTCCTAGTTTAAGTATTCAACGCCAACAACAAATTCATTGAAAGCATCATCGTCAACAAATATGCTAATGGCGTCAAGTCGATAACAAGTTCGTCTTATGTCCAGAGTGAATAAATCGATAGCTGATGAGAGATAATTATTCAAAATAAAACAAATAATTGTTTACTCTTTCGGATTTTATCCGAAGCAAAAATTGAGTAGTATTCTATTACCATCAAATTTCCTTCTTCTTAAGATATTCATTTTATCATACAGAATTAAATTGTCTAAGCCTTATGTTTCTCAAAGCATTAAACTATTTCTGGAAATTGGAAAATAATGAGCGTGTACATTTTATTTGTTAATTGTTTACATTTCTTGTTCGCTTTCTCATTTCACATCCCTATGGATTCATTTGTGAGAAAAGGTTGTGGAAAAATGTGTTTTTCCCTCTTTCGAATACTGTTTTCTGTCGCATTCGATTGTGTAAATTGTATGTACTTTTCATCGTCGCCTTCAAACTTTTGAAATATAGAGCAATCGAAAAGTTTCAATTATGGTAACGGGTTAATTGATTGTTGAATTTTTCTTTTGTAAACAATAATAAAAAATGATCGTTATTATAAGTAAGAATAAATAATTTGATGGGAGAAATGTGCAACATGACGTCAATGGGCACCCCAAACCTCGTAACTTCATCTTAGATAATAACAATGTTTTGATAGCCCACTGACGATGCTGACTGCACAAGCTATTTTAAAAGACTTTTTTCAACAATTATTCTGTGTAAACTGGCAGGGCGGGGCTTAACCGGGACGTAATTTGGCGAGTTTACTTTTCAATAGTTTGGGTTCTTTCAAATTTAAGTCGGAAATCATCGTCAACGCGTGCAAATAACTGTATCCTAAAACCTCAGGATTCACGTGCTTTGAGAGAGTGAACATATTTCATCGTTTGGTCACCAAGGCCTCGTAACTTCAGCTTGATTAAGCTGAAGTTACGAGGATTTGGTTACCAATCTACAATTTAAGGTCTAGACTTATTTATGTCGACTATCTTTAGAAGTAGGTTATTTTAGATAAGAGCTGATTTCCCTTAACCTTAAGTGCAACGATCCGTTACTTAGGCTCCGCCCGGCCGGTGCATTAATCATTGATAATAACTGGGCGTTTCACACATGTTTCACTTACACGTGTCTCGTTTCTTCACCGTCACAAACATTTAGTACGTATTTTCAAAGCAATATCTCTCACGGGACGAAAAAGTAGACCAATTAGGGATTCTTCTTCTTAAATTAAGTTAAAAATTGGCGTTGTTGAAGCAGAGAATTAGATTACCTTTTTATACGGTTTAAGTAAAATCAGTGAACGTCATCGTATTACTTTTCAAGGCTACACGTGACTCGTTTCGGTATTGATTACTTTGCATCTCCTTCGTTGTAGATTGTGAAAAAAAAGTCATTTTGGCAAAAATGAGAAAAATCTCGTCAAATCTCTTTTAAATGAGATCCACCATATTATCTACCGCTACGCCCCTACAACGGAGAGTAGCGTAATGGTTTCGTCTAGATGATTTAAATAAAATTGAATCTCGTCATAATTACTTATCCGTGTCCGACCACTAGAATACCGGGCAGACGTTTACCGCCTTTGGAGATCGAACCCGTGACCTCATGATCGGATATCTAACACCCGACCAACTGCACTCTGAGGGCGGCTTGTCCTTAGTTTAACGAGAAAGGATACTCTTGCAACACGTGCACGAATAAACAAATATAAATGAAAAAAGCTATGCAAATGCACAATAGTTGAAGTGATATTACTAAACTTTGGTACTCCATAAAACCATTGGGCCAAGCTTTAGACGCAATTGGTATCAACCGGTTGGGAAAAAAGTAGCGGATAATTTTTTTTTTTATAATATCGATATGTATCGATATACGCCATTGGTATAGAGCGGTTTTATTGGCCCGAATGTGACCCCTGTTATTTGGAAGATTAAAAATCTGATCATTCCTACACGGCTTTGCTCGTGCTTTCATATGAATAAGTAACAAACGGTATTGAATGCAATTTTTATTTTGTATTTTGATATAATATGTCAGTAATAGTTTTTAAGCTTATTTTCTACAAAGTTCAAATTTCGGTCAAATAAACCAAGGTATATCAACCGGTAAGGCAATAAGTACAGAATAATTGTTTCAGTATATTATCGATAAACATTTATCTTTCACCTTGGAAACAACGTGTTACGTGCCAATGTAACACGAACAAAGAAGCCAGCAACAAACTTTACAATTAACAATATTTATTGACAATAATACCAGAATTATTGACAATATGAAATTAATACAAAAACAATTTACAATACCTTGAATGTTTAATCCTAAAGTTTTAATTTTAGATCCAATTTAATTAAGTTCCTGGTCCACAAATAATAAGTCCAATAATATCCGAATTTAAAATTAAACACGCTTTTAAACACACTTTTTAGATAACAAGAAATCCCCTTTTAGTTTAACACAGTACTACTAAATGAAACCATAAGTCTAAATCAAGTGAACCAAGAATGCTGTAGGAACCCCTTTATATAATACTATAGAACAATCTGGAATAGTATAGAACACAAGAATACTCTAGAGTCTGAATCACCTTCCAAAAGGCCTTTCTAGAAAGATCTACATAATTCTACATACATTTACGTAACAGAATCAAGAGATAAGAAAATTCCCAGTCTAAAAATAGACACGGTAAATACCATTAGGTTTATTTATAGCTTATACATAATACTTCCCCCCTTGAAAGAAAAAAGAAAGGTTTATGAAATAAATCTTTCTTTTTGTAGTATCTTTAGCATATACAATGATAATATACTTTACATAATTAATAATATCATGATTTGTTGAAACATTTCAGCACATCTAGCATGAAAATACAAACAATTTTCATCAAAAGAATTGAAAAAGAGATATATATATACAAATATATATACATATAAACAAAAAATATAGTGAAATGGTACTGTTAAATTCAATTTTATATTAAAGATAAGACAATTCAAAATTTTAGACTCTTGACAGAGCATCTGGTATAATATTGTCTTTTCCTTTAATGTGTCTTACATCAAGATCAAATTCTTGAAGTGACAAACTCCACCTCAATAATCTTTGGTTCTTACTCTTAAGTTTGTGAAGAAAACTTAAGGGATTGTGATCACTGAAAACAACTATAGGAGAAGTTGCAGATGTTAAATAAACTTCAAAATGTTGGATTGCCAAAATCAGAGCAAGACATTCTTTTTCAATGGTTGAGTAGTTTTTCTGATGTTTGTTTAATTTTTTAGAAAAATAACAAACGGGATGATCAATACCATCATCGTCTTCTTGCAAGAGAACAGCACCAATACCCACATCACTTGCATCAACAGCTAATTTAAAACATTTGTCAAAATCAGGTGCTAAAAGAACTGGTGTGCTCTTTAGTATGGCTTTCAAGCGATCAAAGGCAACTTGACAGTTATCATTCCATTTGAACTTAACATTTTTCTTTAATAAATTTGTTAAAGGTTCAGCTATTATAGAAAAATTCTTACAAAACTTTCTATAGTAGCCAGCCATACCAAGAAATCGCATCAGTTGCTTTTTAGTAGCAGGCACTGGAAACTCAGAGATAGCATTGACCTTAGATTCTAAAGGTTTAACTTGACCCTGTCCCACAAGATGTCCTAAAAAAGTAACAGTAGCATGACAAAATTCTGTTTTTCCCAGATTAACAGTCAATTTTGCTTCACTGAGACGGTCGAAGAATTGTTTGATTCTTTGAAGGTGGTCACTCCATGTATCTGTATAGATGATGACATCATCGATGTATGCGTCACAGCCATCCAAGCCAGCTATAACCATATTTACAAGCCGCTGAAACGTCGCAGGAGAATTTTTCATCCCAAACGGCATAACTTTGTACTGGTACAGACCAGTTGGAGTAGCAAATGCTGATACTTCTTTAGCCCTATCAGTGAGCGGAACTTGCCAGAATCCTTTGAGAAGGTCAAATTTGGTGACATATTTAGAATTACCGACTTTGTCAATACAGTCATCAATTCTTGGAATTGGAAAAGAGTCAGTTTTTGTCACAGAGTTCACTTTTCGATAGTCAGTACACATTCTGTATGTTCCATTTGGCTTTGGAACTAATATACATGGTGAACTGTAATTACTTTGGCTGGGTTCAATAAAGTCATTCTCCAATAAGTAATTCACTTCATCTTGAAGGGCTTTTTGTTTCACTGGATTCATTCTATAAGGATGTTGTTTTATTGGTTGAGAATCTTCCACAATGACATCATGATATATTTTATCAGTTCTTGTGGGGATGTCAGGAAATAAGTGTTTATATTCATTAATCAACTGTTTCAGCTCTTCTCGTTGAGATGGCTCCAAATGTGAAAGTTTGTCGTCAAGATTCTTAAGTATTTCAGAGTTCTCAAGTTTAGGTGGACCAGGAACAGATTTTTCACTAAAGTCTGAACTAACTTCTGATTCAATCATATTTGATTGTTGTGGGACAGTGTTTACAACTGTAACTGGTTTTGAAATAGAGCTATCTCTGTCAAAATACTTTTTTAACATGTTTACATGACACATTTGTTTATTTTTACGCCTTCCGGGAGTATTGATGATATAATTCAAATCACTTGTTTTCTTATCAATAGTATACGGGCCATAATATCTTGCCTGTAAGGGTCGGCCAGGTATTGGCAAAAGAGCAAGGACTTTATCACCTGGTTCGAATTTCCTATCAACACTATGCTTGTCATATCTTGCCTTCATTTTGCTCTGAGATGATTTAAGATTTGACCTAGCAACCTCACATGCCCTAGACAGTTTATTTCTGAAGTCAGAAACATACTGTAACAAGTTCAAGGGTGTTTCATCATCAGCAAGAAATTTCTCTTTTAAGAGTGTTAATGGCCCACGAACAGAATGACCAAAAACTAACTCAAAGGGGCTAAAGCCAAGAGATTCTTGAACAGATTCTCTGACTGCAAATAATAGCAAATGAATACCTTCATCCCAATTTTTATCAGTATCAAAACAATATGACCTTATCATATTCTTTAGGGTCTGATGAAATCTTTCTAAAGCACCTTGACTTTCAGGGTGATAAGCAGATGACCGATATTGCTTGATACCTAATTCATGCATAACCTGTTGGAATATGCCTGACATGAAGTTTGATCCTTGATCAGACTGAACTGATTTTGGAAGGCCAACAAAAGTAAAGAACTTGACAAGAGCCTTAATAATTGACTTTGCCTTAATGTTCCTTAAAGGAATTGCTTCTGGGAAGCGGGTAGAAGCACACATAATTGTCAACAAATATTCAGAACCTGACTTGGTTTTTGGTAAAGGACCAACGCAGTCTATTATTATTCGACTGAAAGGTTCATCAAAAGCTGGAATGGGTTGTAACCTTGCTTTTGGAATAACTTGGTTAGGTTTCCCTACCATTTGACAAGTGTGGCAACTTTTACAATATTTGGAAACATCCGATTTAAGTCCAGGCCAAAAGAAATGAGTCATAATCTTGTGATAAGTCTTGTTTACACCTAAATGACCAGACATTGGACTTTCATGGGCTATACTAAGTATTTCATGGCGATATGACTTTGGAACAACAATTTGGTGATGAACAGCCCAATCGTCATCAGCTGGGACATCAAATGGTCGCCATTTTCTCATCAGAATACCATTCTTTTTATAGTAACAAACAGGATTCTGAGACATTTCTTTTTCGGGTAATGCCCTATCAATTAACTTTGAAATCTCAGGATCATTTTGCTGTTCCTGGATTAACTTTGACTTTGAATGCGTTTCATGACCTTGGTCATTTGACCTTGGAGATGACTGACAAAATTTTGACGAGTCTGTCTGAGTATCAGGCAGACTAAGATTAAAAGACTTTTTAATCTCGTCATTGAAATATTGACCAACAAAAGTATCAGTTAAGTCAATATCATTTGAATTTTTCAAGGAAGCTTTTTTAGCCATACCCCGAGTTACTGCACATGAAGGGTACAAATCAGGTATTTCCTGCAAAATAGGATCATCTGTTTGACCTACATTAGGTGTGTCAGTTACAAGAGGATTAACAACAACCTTATCTCCAGCTAAGTCATTGCCTAGCAATAAATGTACACCTTTAAATGGTAAAGAATGTTTAACACCAACAACCACAGAACCAGTAACCAAATCCGAGGACAAATTAACCTTATGAAGAGGAACATTAATAACACCACACTCTACACCCTGAATAAGGACACTAGTACCAGACGAAGTCTTCTCAGAAAAAGGCAGAACATCTGCTAAAATAAGAGATTGAGAAGCTCCTGTGTCTCTTAAAATTTTAATAGGGGTAGGTGGGCACATATCACCTGAAAGTGATACAAAACCATCCAAAATGAACGGTTCAAAAATCTCCATACAGGAATCAGAATTTGGTTCTGCCTTAACAATTGAATTTAACTCAAAAGAAGGCTGTGATTTAGGCTGAAGGCTGGTGAGCCCTGTAGGTTTGGCTGCACTCAGTTCCTTCTTCCTTTTTAATCTAAAACATTCCGAAATAAGGTGACCTGGTTTTTTACAAAAAGTACAATGTACTCGAGATAAGGGATTTTGAACATTGGTTTCACCAGTAGACTTTGGTTTAGGTGAATTCGATTGACTAGACATGCTAGATGAATCACCAGACATAGATTTATTTTGGGGATGTGAGGAAGCAGGTTTTGCTTTATTAACGAAAGAATTTTTGTGTGTAAGGTAGTAATCATCAGCTAAACGAGCTGCTTCATGTATAGTTTCAACAGTTTTTTCATCTAAATGTGACTTAATGTCAGATTGAATGCAATTTTTGAATTGTTCAATTAATATAAGTTGTCTAAGATTATCATAATTTTGGTCTATTTTCTTAGAATAGCACCACCTGTCAAATAATTTTTCTTCGTTTCTTGCAAATTCAACGTGAGTCTGGCCAAATTCTTTTCTACAACTTCTAAATTGTTGTCTGTATGCTTCTGGAACCAGCTCATAACCTTTGAGAATGAGTTCTTTTACAGTATCATAATCATTGCTTTGTTCTGTTCTAAGTTGCGAATAAATATTGCGAGCTTTTCCTACTAAGACACTTTGGAGAAGTAAGGTCCATTGCTCCTTTGGCCATTTCAAGTTATTTGCAACTTTTTCAAAATGTTCGAAATATGTATCAACTTCATTTTCTTGAAATTGAGGAACAAGCCTAAAATGTTTTGTTACATCAAAATGGTCATTATACATATCTCTGGGCTGATTTGCTCTATCTTGTATTTCTAATTCTTTTAATCGTAATTGAAATGCTCTTTCTTCTCTTTCCCTCTCTCTTTCTATTTCTCTCTCTTCTCTTTCTCGCTCTTCCTTTTCCCTTTCTCTCTCTCTTTCCCTTTCTTCCTTTTCCCTTTGAAATTGCCTTTCTCTTTCTTTTTCTTCAATTTCTCTTTGTGCTCTTTCTCTTTCAATTTCAATTTCTAATTGCTTTTCTTGAAATTTCCGCTCTTCTCTCTCTCTTTCTATTTCCAATTCCTTCTCCCTTTGTTGAAGTTTTAACAGTTCAAGATCTCTTGAGCTTGAAACTGATGGAACATCAACAATGAGAGACAGAGCCTTTTCATCAAAAATGTCCTCATCAACAAAATATTGAACCAAAATATTCTTAATTTCATGCTTTCGCAATGAGGACTTGACTTCTTTTAATTCATAATGCTTGGCAAGATTGAGCAAATCAGGCTTTTTACCCAAATTCAATAACTCCACGGAAGGTTCGTGCGTAAATTTTTCTAAGTCAAAAGACATGGTAGCTTGTTGCTGTATTTGAATAAGAATGTAAGATTTCGATAAATAATAGTGAAAGTGCACTCTAGATTTATCAAAATTGAAATATGAAATTAATTTCTTAAATAATTTTGAACAGTAGATATAAATAAAGAATTTGTTTGATTTGTTTTGTTTTGTTTGTTTGTCTGATATTCGTATCTCGAGACGAGCCCCCAAATTGTTACGTGCCAATGTAACACGAACAAAGAAGCCAGCAACAAACTTTACAATTAACAATATTTATTGACAATAATACCAGAATTATTGACAATATGAAATTAATACAAAAACAATTTACAATACCTTGAATGTTTAATCCTAAAGTTTTAATTTTAGATCCAATTTAATTAAGTTCCTGGTCCACAAATAATAAGTCCAATAATATCCGAATTTAAAATTAAACACGCTTTTAAACACACTTTTTAGATAACAAGAAATCCCCTTTTAGTTTAACACAGTACTACTAAATGAAACCATAAGTCTAAATCAAGTGAACCAAGAATGCTGTAGGAACCCCTTTATATAATACTATAGAACAATCTGGAATAGTATAGAACACAAGAATACTCTAGAGTCTGAATCACCTTCCAAAAGGCCTTTCTAGAAAGATCTACATAATTCTACATACATTTACGTAACAGAATCAAGAGATAAGAAAATTCCCAGTCTAAAAATAGACACGGTAAATACCATTAGGTTTATTTATAGCTTATACATAATAAACGAAAGCTATATTTTCACGATGTGGCAAAGCCACTAGTGAAAATATGGCTTTGGTAGTTCATGAAATGAAAGATTATGGGAAAACCTAGAAAGGTTTTCGAAAATACTGTTAGCTTTACTCATCAATGTTCTGTGTAACATATTCGACAAGCAACAGATGGCCAGGATCGCTATTTGACACTCTTGTTTGTTTACAAGTTTAACATCGAGTATAATCTACTGTTAATTAAATACTATCCATTTCCAGACAAATACAATATTCCGCGTGTCTAGTTTACTTTACGTTATCCGAACCAGGTATAATGCACCTTGTTAAATATTGATTGATCGAGGCATGTTCTGTGTTCCAATTATAGTCCATCAACCTTAATCCAGGATATCTGCATATGCAATGACCACACTTCGGGGATATTTTCGTAAATCGCTCGACTAACGGGCATTACCGACGATGATTAATTGTCCCCTGTTAACAATGTTGGACTTAATTTGATTTATTTGTTTCAATTGGGTTTTAACGCCGCTTTCAACAATCTTTCAGCTATATCGCGGCGACTGGAGCACCTAAAATGGATTCCTGAAATTTCTCACACCAGTACAACCATTACATTCTTTCCTAGCCTCCAGTTGCTATCCCACATAGGTCTACGGTTAATCGACCAATTGGTGGGACTATATGTGAAATGGTACTCATGGATAGTTATTTGAATGGGGTTAACTCCGCTTTCAACAGTATTGCAGTTATATTGCGACGGCTGATTTCTTATCAATGAAACCACAACATTTCATCCGAGCCACCAGCTGTTCATCACACTTAAGATAGTGGACCCGTAATAGTTCCGCAATATTTCGGACCACATATTCTTTCACAATGTTAACCGAGGTTTCCTAATGCAAATCATTAGGAAACCTCGGTTAACACCGTTAAAGCTCATTCCCCCTGAGACGTTGCAAAACTATTACGGTTCCACTACCTTTAGCGTACTACTTCTCATACACCCTTAGATAGGAGACAAATGACACGCGTCATATCGACTATGTCAAATGTCAGATGAATGTTTGGCGATATTCAGATGAGGATTTGTTTGTTTGAATTGGGTTTTACGCCGCTTTCAACAATCTTTCAGTTATATCGCGGCGGCTCGAGCACAATGTGTTTCTGGAATTTCTCACTCTAGTACCACCATCACATCCTTTCCTAACCTCCAGCTGCTATCCCATAAGTCTACAATTATCGACCCATTGGTGAGTGACAAACAGTCGGAAAGAATGAGTGCCGCCGTCGGGGATCGGACCCGAGACCTGTAGATTGACAATCCGACGCGATACCAACTGCACTATGACGGCGGCCCATTCAGAGGATATTCGAACTAATGTATGGTGTTTTAACTTCAAATTCAAATAAGGGCAACGTAAAGATTCCGATCAGCTTTTACATCCCTATATGCTTAAAACATTCTGGATATTCGTTAAGTTCCTGCCCTGCGTTCAGGATGAAAAAACATTGCAAAATGTTGGTAAATTATACCCCGCTTTGCACGTAAGTATACGTGCAAAGCAGGGTATAACTTGTAAACAGTTAACACCCATTTATCATCCTGAACGCAGGACGGGCTTCAGATTCAACGTTTTTAATTCCACATTTGAATATTCTTAGAGTACATGAATATACAATGCATATTTTGCATGTACGTGGAGAAAATCGGAGAACACGATCGTTACAAATTCAATGTTTAACACATCTGACCTACAACCAAGATGAATCTAGTATGATATTGCCCATTCGTTTGTTATCAAGTTATCTTAGATACATGAACATGTAATGGGTTTCAGTTTTATTTGATCGCAATAAAAACGCTATAAAACTGTCTTGTAATCGTAATACACTTATCAATGGTCAAATATATAGGTAATGCTACAATTCTTCTAACAAACTGGGAAAAAAGAGACGGGAATATCGATTGGTGGATGTCTAAAGAAGTTTCTAATGCCATCAATAGGCAGATCGGTTGTTTTAGCCACAGGTTATTGTTTCGTAATTTAATATTTAGTCATATAGGGTATATATGATAACCTATATGAAAAAAAAATCGCAGTGTTAAACAATCTTCTGTGCTTTTAACAACGCAGCAGGCAGTCTGAGATATCGAAAATCTTTTGGAAAATGTATCAAATATGGCGTAAAACAAAATGGCTTATTATTAGTGAGTCATCTAGACCGTTTAACTGCATCTTGATTGAGCTGTATGAATTATAAACCACCTGTCTGTGGTTTGTATGGCTCCTGGGAGCATTTATTAGGATAAATTCTCTATACGATGGCGAGAATGTTGTGATCAGTTATAAAAGTGTCAAGTTTTCAATTTTTGCTCTGATAGTTATCACAGATGGAACAATGTAAACGGGCTTTTAGGTCATTCTGTAGTAATAAAAAGCTATTCTACTGGCTATTTTACTGGTAAAATTCATATTGAATATTGAAGTATGTAGAGTGGGGGATGAAAGTTTTTTTCTTTTTTACTCGTTTCCCGCAATGCATATTTATTACGAAATGAAATCGCAGTTTGAATTTTGGTGCAAACGCTTTTTACCAGAAAGCAATCTTGAGAAACAAATGTGATTAGTGTTGTCACTCTTAAAGGATTTTCTTAATCGCTTACATTTTTCATTGTAGGAAATATTTGCAGCTATATTCTTTTTAATACAAACTTATCTTATTTATGATATCCATTAATTGGTCATTGTAAACTTTTCACCTTGGCTTACAGTGAGTAAAATTATAAAATTGACATTTACCACGATAAAAACCATTCTAAATAGTTGGCTCAGCGCCCAATGTATCAATTCCAAAGACTCACTCAAAGCATTCAAAACTTTACAGTTTTTTTCCAAAAACACTACGAAATCGTTTAAAATGATTGATATTTTATTCAAATCGATCATTTCGTTTCACGATTGTTTAATAAGTCCTTGGGGACACCCAAACACAGAACTACGAAGCTTTTTTAAAACGGGGAAAATAAATTGATAATTTAATGTGATAATGGATAATTTCATTAAAATATCGCTCCTATATTTCATAAATGTCGGGCTCTTGTGGCAAGTACAGTTAACAATATCATCGATTTGACGATGTTGTTAACTGTTATTGCTACTAGAGCCATGCATTCAAATGATCAAGCATCTATATTCAAGTTAATCAATACATTGCTTCGTGATTACTATCTAAGAGATGAAAATTATATTGGTTGATTTCATTGAGGTATAAAAGTAAAAACTTTATCATACTGTCTGAATTCTCGAAGCGGCTTCAAACATGAGTGTGATTAGCAGTTTCATTCCTCTATGAAATCAACAAATATTATCTTCATATCTTATAATTTAATATAGTGAAGCAAAAATGTAAAGATTTGTCAGTTAATAAACAAATTCCACAGGGGACTACTTTTTGCGACAGCTTACAAAACATTTGCGTTCTCAAAACTATTTTGTATTGGGGAATAAATCCAACTTTTCAGCAAATCAAAATGCAGGAATTTTGACGAACACAACTAAAATTCATTTAATAATACGTTTTGAAATACAAATATCAGCAATATATTGGAAGGCCTTTACATCGATACTCAGGAGGTCCGAACAAGCACGATTAGTTATTGGTTTAGTATGTAACTCTGTAATGCTTGTTAGTCTATCTGATATTTCGTCTGTCAGGAATAATTATTTCAAACTGCTCTCAGGTCAAATTGTTATTTTTGCCCTACTTACACAATTCCGTTTACCTCAATCCGGCTGGCGATGAGGTATCTTTCTCTCAATGATCGCTCTATATTGAATTTTTGTATCTCCAAGTACGCAGCTGCTAAAGAATGTTGCCCTAACAGGAACAGAATTGAATCCTCGAAAATTTGCATGACTGTTACACGTATTTTGACTAAACAACGAGTTTGGGAGGAGAGACAAGGGATGTAGCGATTCGGAGAGTCGAATGTGAGAAATAAGACAAAAAGTATGGGAGAGGAGACAGGGGATGAATCGAAAATGGCAGAGTCGAATGTTAGAGATGAGACAACAAGTATAGGAGAGGAGGAAGGGGATGTAGCGATAATGGGAGAGTCGAATGTGAGAAATAAGACAAAACGTATGGGAGAGGAGACAGGGGATGAATCGAAAATGGGAGAGTCGAATGTTAGAGATATGTCAAAAAGTATGGGAGAGGAGACAGGGGATGTGGCGAAAATGGGAGAGTCGTCTCCATCCAGATGTAAAGGGGGTGGTTTCCAAGGAGAACAATTTGGTAATTTAAAGGTTAGGAGATGATTAAAACTTCCAACCTACAACAAACATAATGTACTTTGTATGCAGTCTTGATATTTGTATTTACACCAATTATTAACGACATATTAAAGCTGCTCTTTCAAAGGTTGGAAAAATGCAATTTTGATTTTTTTTGTAAAATTAATCGGAAATTATGACTTCATCGTGTAGAACACTCTACAATAATAAGATTCGATCCGGTAAGGCAAGAAAAAAGAGGTATATTCCTGAATTTAGTGGAATTGCATTTTGAAAAATTAAAGCGACTACTAACGCCTAAAAGATTATTCTTATATTTTGAGCCAACTATTTAACGCATGCTACACTGCCTGTTTGTCCCATTCTTTCAAAGATCAACGACGAAGTATTTGTCAAGTGGGAGACTTCATATCGATACATTCGAAAAATGAAACATTACACAGTAAAAATATCAATTTCGTAATTTATAAAGTGGATGTAAATAGACTGGTTCCGTCACGGACCTTACCGCTTCGAACTTCAAGCCACATTTTTTTTTAAATGAGGTGTTTCTAGTGCCATGCCCATGTGAGTTTCTTAAACATCAGAAAAAACACAAAATTCCGAATCTAAGAACCAGTTTTGTATTTTTCTATGAAGAACTGTGAAAGGGAAGCTTTAATCAACAACACTGGTTGTTGAGGCAAACGTAATAGAAACATAGATGAATGATGTTGACCTCGAATATAACCATTTCATCTTTAGATCAATTTCAGGTCGTTATATTCTGTTACATAGAGTGATATCTGATCCATAATGGGTAAATAATGGTAGCGGCTCGGCTAGACATCGCAGAAGATGGGTCGAGTTTTAATCCAAGCGTATCATTGAAACAAAGATGAATGTCGTTGACCTTTAATATAACCATTTCATCTTTAGGTAAATTTCAGGTCGTTATCTTCTGTTACAAAGAGTTCTATCTGATTTATAATGGGTAAATAATGAAAGAAGCTCGGCTAAAAATAATAGAAAATGCTTCGATTTTTAATCCATGCATATCGTATGTGATCAGAGAGTGCTGCACGTTGAAGTAAACGTATTTGAAACATAGATGAATGTAGGAGACATTTGTAAGACAATTGAGAATAGAAAATCCGACGTTTTCTGCGAGCTATTAAATTGACATCATCAGGGCCTTCTAAGATTTCATGACAGAAGACCATTACCAATGAAATGTTACTCCAAATCTCTAATCATATCATCTTAAGACATCGCTGTATTTATATGATACGCTTTCATTATGAAAGACAAATAACCGCTTATATTAGGTCATTAAAGTTATTCGTATATATAGGTGTAGCATATTATGTTTCCGATAGTCATTTTTTTAGAAAGAAACCTATAAAGAAAAATACCTAAAAAATATTCGTGTTTACATTGTTATAAGGTGGTATAGATGTACATATTTTAGCGAGTGAACAAAGCTCATTTTTGTCTAAACAGGTCTAGACAAAATTGACCTTTGATCACCCACTAAAAACACTACACCATTTATATACGATCTTTTTTTCTTGAATAACAAACACACACGGAAAAAAGCGTTAACAAGAGCATATAGTCGGAAACCTTGCCATATGTGATCCATCGCACAAAATGAGTACACTGAAACAGACTTCTAAACGGCCATTTGGTTTGTGGTCAAAAAGTATTATTTTCTTTGGTATCTGAAATGAATACTGGCCGAATTGTATTAGAAAGGTCATTTTAGGGGAATCATCAATTAAAATTGACCAGAAAAAATGTCAGGAAAGCATCGGATTTGAAGGGAATTCAATGACACCCTTGATTTCAAAATTACCATTTTTGGGTTGAGAAATTTTAGCATTTTTGCTTGTGTGGGAAACAAACTAACCACAATGTTATTTTCTTCAATAAGTTCTTATATCACAAGTAATGCTCTCGAAGTCGAAGTGGCTGTGTAACTTATAGGAATATTTTCCGAGTATTTCTCAGACGAAAATTTTGAAATTTTGCGAAATGTGTAAGTTTTGTGACTTTCGTAAAGAAGGGTTCTTGTGACTTACAGTTTTCTACAGATACCAAGTGCAAAAAATCAAATCCATTCTTCTTTAATAATATGCCAGATTGTACGACCTTTCACATAACATAAAATATTCTTCATTAAATGACCACAGATATGTGAAAATGTGACAAATGCGGGGTGGCATTTAATAATGTTCGTTTTAGTGTATGTTCGGTCGAGAATTTCTTTGAAAAACGTGTAAATGTTTAAAATCTATAGGCCTTAGTTGCGTCTCCAAAGAGAATAGCAGATGATATTATCAGATGAAGTCTGTAAAGTTTCATGAAAGGCGGTCATTACTGCAGACATGTTTTTCTCACAGTCTTTAATCATATCATTAAATGTGCAATTTTTGTGACTTTCATAAAGGAGGGTTCTTGTGTCTGACAGTTTGCTCCAGACACCAAGGGAAAAAATCGAATCAATTCTTCTTTAAGAATATGCCAAATTATAGGACCTTATATATAAAATATAATATGAAAATAATGCAATTCGGTCGTTCAGAAGTTCGTTTCAGTGTATACTCGATCTAGAATTTCTTCGAAAAACGTATAAATGATAAAAACCTATAGGCCTTAGTTGCGTCTCCAAAGAGAATAGCAGATGCTATTATCAGATGAAGTCTGTAGCATTTCATGAAAGGCGGTCATTACTGCAGACATGTTTTTCTCACAGTCTTTAATCATACCATTATCAGAACAATTGTCACGATACGACATCATTACATAAAAAGATTATAATAAGACAAATACAACATGTATTACCTTTTCAGGGTTTGTGGTTTTTGCATAACTGGGACGCGTCACGTGAAAAGGGATCGACTGAGAAGTCCTAAAATCAAATATTTAAAGTTTAACAAATTCAGAATAGGTGAAATTGCGATATACATATAGTAAGGCTGAAATTTCATTCGAGATTCTTAGAACCAGCGAAAGGTGTTAAGGTTCGACGCTTTTTGACTGCTCAATCCGCAGTGCTTGACCTAAAAAAATTATTCTGTAGAAAGAAGAGGCTGCATTTTAAATTTCCATTCTTATATTTGGGTAGATCTAACACTTTTGTATTGGGTATTTTCTTCCTGTCTTTGGAGATATTTTGCGATGGATCCGGTCCAAATTGAAAAAAGAGGTATAATAAATAAAAGGTGCTGGAAATTTGCTGCTAAAGATTCTAAGAATCAATCCTTATTTCTCAAAAGACCTTTCCACCTAAGCCATATCCTTTCGTTTTATACTTTATTTGTTTGATGTAACGGCATGATTCAGTTTAAATTGACAAAAATCATTAGCGAGGAAAAGAACAGTTTGAACGATAAATGATGAATTTGAGAGGGGGCGTATTAAACGACCCAACAATCATCACTAACCAGCTCTTGTCGAACAAAAATGTGTATATACCGAAACGAAAATTCTATACGGCCACCTTGCATAAGCTTCATTTTAACATATTTAGACTTATTAAATGAATTGAGCTTGTGCGTTAGATTTCCAACAATCTCAAATATGCGCAAAGCAAAGACTCAGACGAGGCTGTGCATCCACACAATCTGGCCAGAGTCTTTATTATGCGTTAGATAAATAGATTAGATCTCAAAGTATCTGTTGACCAACAGGTAACTTTATATTAACAGTATGTGGCTTTCTACGCTACTCAATGCTTACACCTCTCGAATATTTCAAATTTGTGGAAATGTCAAGCACAGGCTCAATTGTCTTTTATCATCATATGAAAAGTAGTGCAATTTGGCGTATTCTCAAAGAAGAATCCACTCGTTTTCTTGTCCTTGGTTTCTGTAGCCAAAATGTCATTCGCGAGAACCATTCTTATCGAAAGTCACAAAAGTTGCACTTTTTCGAGAATTTTCAAAATTTCGGTCTAAGAAAAACTCGGTAATCAAATAAATAAGTCACAAACTTCGCTGTTTTTTTGTGTTTTAGAGATCAAATTATTGAAGAAAATATCATTGCGGTTGTTTTGTTTCTCGCGCAAGCATCGAATGTAAAAATTACCCCACCTTTCCGATGTTAATATTGAACTCAGTCAGGGGAACCCTTGAATCCCTTAAAATTTGTTGCTTTCCCCATTTTTTTCCGGTCGAAATTGATGGAAGATTCTCCGCTAATGATGTTTTTAATACGATTCGACTACTTCTCATTTCAGATACGAAAGAATATATTAATATTTCAGCAAAAATAAAGTGGCCGTATAGAAGATCGTTATAGTGTATATAAAACGAACATTCATGTGATACATGAGCAATTCTCACAAATTTTACTCGTTATGAGGGATACATATTCAACAGTGTAGACAAATTTAACAAACCAATGGACACTCATTAATTATGCACCTGTAAATAACTAGATTATTTTACACACCATCTCGTTCCAATTCAGCGTTTTAAATCTTTACCAACTCAAATTGAAACTGAAATTGGTTACGTTCATAAATGATTCCTTTTAACCGATGACGGCTCGACTGCATGTTTAAGTACAGTCATATATTTTTTTTCGCCCCCCCCCCCCCCCCCCACACACACACTTTTCCCTACTTGGCTTTCAGTATGTCACCGGTGCTTTGAACTTACTTAAACGTTTAGACAGAGATTTGATGAAGTTGTAGTGTGAATATCTAGTGCGTCCTCAGTTGATGTGTTTTTTCTCGGTATTCGGATATCTGTAATCATTAGTTAAGTAACAGAAGCTACAAATATATTATTAGTTGTTTAGGCCAAGGTCCAAGAACTTTGTTATGATTAGTTACGCTAATCACAGACAGAATAAACACTAGATGGTAGTCAATTAGTTTTTTCCGAGTCCTCAGGCTGATTGAAAAACTACCTTTAAAATATGAGATCTACTATACTATTTCCATTTTCAACCAAATCTATTAGATGAACAAAGGGACTGCACATTGTTAAAGTCTGTGATTGCTTATGTGACCAGAGTCGTGATCAATTTTTCCACCTCTTTCCAGTTTTGAAACTCAAACAGTTTTTGGAACATTTAGTATATTTGCATGCATACCGCCTGTCAGAATAACGTTCTACCTACCTATCTATAGATTGATTAAGTAATCAAAGGTCAATTTTGTCTATACCTGTATAGACTAATTGACATTTGATCACTCAAAACTGTACATCTTTGTATTGTATATGTATAATATTTGTCATACTTGTTCGGTTTGACTTCTTTGTATGATTAAAACCAAAAAAGCATCGAGCTAGTTCGAGCCTCCATTGTAATTGATATATTTATCATCTGATATTTGTGACCCGTAACGCGAAAAGGGACCATCAGGGAACTTATTTAAATAGATATTTGAAAAGAGATTGGTTCTAGAACAGGCCAACCAGAGGTCGCATTTCAAAAATTCTTTCACAGGAAGGTAGATTGATTTTTCTAGACTCAGAAAATAAGTAAAGTGCAAAAAGTTTTGACCCTCGTCAGTCTGCGCAATCCGCGCAGTCTGACTAGGGTCGACACTAAACGCACTTCTCAGATGGTCCCCTTTTTTACATTATTGCCAGAAAGTTATTTAATATGCACATCTCTTTTACAGATGTCCAAACTCCTCGTAGAGGTCAATGCCAAATTAACATTTATTCTAAATCCAACTAACAATTCCCAATCCACTGAAGTCATTGATATTCTCAGCTTAACCCAATGTGACATTTCAACAGATCGTAATTTTCACGTCGTTTTCTAATTGATTTAACTCGCACTAATTACATAGGCCTAGTTGAATGACTGAGAGAGATTTGAGTTCATTTAGGTAAAACTCGAAAACAAAATCAATTTGAGATATCGAATTCCATTTCTCCATTCAATATGAATTTTGTTATTTTAAAACAAAAGTCGAGATAGTTTCATTGCATGCTCTGATGTCAATATGAAAACATTTGTGAAGCGATTGATGAATGATGTTACCCCGCTTTGCATTAAATTTTGTGACGTATTCTTTAACGTTTTTGCATCCTTAACGCAGTGTTCGATGCCGTCGGCGTTGTTGAAAGCGTTGGTCGTATTTTTGTTGATGTGTGCAATTTACATCGTGATCCACGTACAATTGTTTAAAAAATTGATATTCGCCATAAAGGTCGTATATCTAAACTATATGGCAAAAAAAGAGTATGAAACAAATGCCTACGTTGTGATTATATTCTATTTATCTATGGGGATATTTGATTTGATCTCGGCATTTGAGTTCACCATCGCATCGACGTCTTGTACTGCCTTCATCAAAATTGCGACTCTGGCTAGATTAAGGTAGTGGACCCGTGGTAGTTGCGCAATTTCTGAACTCATGAATTTTCACAATTTTGACCGAGGTTTCCCAATGAAAATCATTAGGAAACCTCTGTTAACACTGTCAAAGTTCTTTACTTCCGAAACGTTGCGGAATTATTACGGGTCCACTACCTTTAATTGTAATGACGAGGTTCGGGTGTCAACAGAAAATATAATCCTTGTTTTTGACCTGGCAAGATGGAGTCTTATTGACGCGTTGTTGCATTTTAGGTGAAGGTATTCGGCTTTAAGGACAATGCAGCGTGTCTAGTCACATTCATTTGGTTGCTTGTACGTCATACCTTTTCCCATTTAACCATTACATTGCTGAATTTGAATATTGTTTCAAACAAAATTCGCCAATTTTTGCAGGATTTTAACCTGTTCTTTTAACGTTCATACCACTATTGCGTATTCATACAGTGTGATTAGGTCTTTATTTCAATACCTCCATGAAATCAACAAATAATCTCTTTATTTTTAATAATCAAATAATTGAGTTGGTTTATGTTTACTGCATCTTTTAAAAAAAGTCAAATTGGATTCAATTTATGTTCGGTGTGATCTCTGGCCGCGGGTATAGAAGAAATAAAGTCCCCACAGAAAATAGGAGCTAAACGGTAAGCGACCTGCAAAGATACATTTTAGACACAAACAGGTCGAAATCCGCAAATCCTTTCGAATGAAAATTTTAAAGCTGTACGGCCCATTTTAGCTAGAGATTTCTTGGGTTGTTCAAATCGTTTATTATCACAGAAATAAAATTAAGATCCATTTCAATAACTAGAATTGCAAGTCTATGTAATTTTGTAATGTGGAGATCCACTCGAAATTCAATTTAACCCAAGCTAAGTAGACGATTACCGTTTAATATTTCTGTTATAAAAATATCCATTTCAAATGAGCATATCCACCAAGTGGATCATGTGTGTATATATATATATATATATATATATATATATATATATATATATATATATATATATATTTTACGACTGGCCGAAATTTTACCTTCATGAAAAACTCTGAGAATGCACCTGCTTAATATATTTGTGCATTAGACGATTGTTTTAACACGCGGGTTTTATGACGTCATCAGCACCTATGTTCGCAATAAAGGTGACCTTGAGTAAAACAAAAACATTGAAAACTTTATTCAATTGGGCATATTATAATTTGATAAACAAACGCGTTTCACTGCGTTTTGTTATCAAATTATAAATTGCCCAAAAAATTTCAGTAGACGATTGGAAGGCATTACAGAAATTTGTTTTGCTTCAAACGTATTCACTAAAGTTCCGCCAGAAGCCGAATAACCTTATGAAATAATAATAAAAAAAATACTACACCGTCATGTTCGTCCGAAGCACTTTCCTATTTACGGAAATTTCCGAGCGTTATTCCGAATGATGAGCAGCTGGGGCGACTCGGAAAGGTGCACATGTGGTTGTATTACCGGTGTAAGAAATACAAAGGAATCCTTGAATAGATGCACTTCGAGTCGCGATGAGACTGAAAGGTATACTAAATACTAAAATTATCATTGAAGCCTGTATACCTAATTGATCTAAATATAGTCAGGTGGGTATGCTTTTACTTACAAACATAAATTACTTATTTTCTGAGAAATATTTCCCAATGGACCTAAAAGTAGACCAATTTCGGATCCTCCATCCTAAATTGAGTTAAAAATTGGCCTTGTTGAAGCAGGGAATTGGATTATCTTTAATTTATGGTTCAAGTAAAATCAGTGAACGTCCTCTTATTGCTTTTCCTACGTTTCTCATGACTGCAAGATAAACAAAAAAGGGTCTAAACACGATCAGTTATATTGGCAATGATATTGCCATTTCTCACTTAGCCCATGTCCTTGTCTTCTGAAATACAGTGTTCATTTTGGTAGCAGTTTCTGCATAATCAAGTATCTGCGATGTTGGAGGGAACAAATTTGAAAACGTGTTAAAAACAAAATCCCGTTTTGTAATCTACCGTAACGTAACGTGACATGATTTCTCAGTCGAAATACATTAAGCATCTCAATTCTATTAACGCGTAAAAGATGTGGGTTAAAATTGAGACACCTAAATGAGCCTGTGCGTGACATTTCCAACAATTAGACATCTGTTTGAGGCACAAACATAAAGCAGCATAGACATTTACGAAAAGAAATTAAAAGTCCTTTGAGACATTTTTATTTACAAATTGCATAAAAAAAGAATCTGGACAGAGTGTGCGGATGCAAAGACTGGTCATAGTCTTTGTCTGACGCATTTTGGAAATTGTTGTAAATGTCACGCACAGGATCAAATGTCTTTTGAGTGTTGTTTGATACCAATCTTTAGACTGGGTCACTGCCTCTAGATGTAGCGTAGATAGTCTCTCAGACAGTGGTATACCCGTGTAACCGATCTATCGTCGAATCACCTACCTTCGCCAGCCACCTACCTTCGCCATGTTTTTTTGTTTTGGTTCTAAAACGCGCGTGAATTCCGTCTGCGTATGTCCGATCTCCGGATAGTTTCGAGCAGTTTATACTCCACTACGCCAAGTGAAAAAAGACCCAAAATGCGTCAAAAACAAGTAAGTATTTAGAAAAAAGATTCAAATTATGTGATTTTATGATAATTTCGTATTCCCAATAATGAATTCACTTTAATAACAGTTTTTTCACCCAAAAAACCACAGGCAAAGTTTTTTGACAGTTCGTCTGCATTGTTTACTATTCTGTGAATGAAGATCACGTGAAGGTCGTGTCAAATTTGTAAGGCCAAGCATTTTTTTGTCTGTTTCAGGTTGTCAGTCCTTATTATGAAACTCTTTCTAAATTGCCTTTTCTTTTCTTTTTTTTTTATTAGGCTCAACCAAAAAAAAAAGAACAAAATCACCTAAACACTACTCATATGAAGCCCTTTGTAATGCCTACAAGTAAGTCAAGGAGAAGAAGTTGTCTGCTAGAAAGGCCTCAATCCTCTTCAATATCCCTCGTACAACTTTGCGGGATAGACTTTCAGGGAGAATTCACATTGATACAGTGACAACTAAACTACATCTTATTGGACAACTAGAGGAATCACAGTTGGTAGACCATATAAAGAAAATGGCAGAATTCGGATATGGCTATACTAGACAGGTACTAGACAGGAGGTGGTGAACCTGGCTACTGATTTATCTATTAAATTAGGGAAGAGGACAAAGGATCAACCATTATCCCTCCAGTGGTTAGATGGTTTTCTCAAAAGGTGGCCAGAACTACGGGTTTTAAAACCAAGGGGTCTGGAATATTGTAGAGCCAAGTGTACCTCTGAAGAAACCGTTACTGCCTACTTTGACAGCCTGGAAAAATGCCTCAGAAAACATGGTCTAACAGACAAACCACATCTCATCTTTAACTTGCATGAAAAAAGCGTCACTACAGAGCATAAACCCCCTTTTATAGTTGGAAAGTCATCTGCTTGCCTCCAAGCTGTGACATCTGGATGAGGCAAGACCGTTACAATCCTAGGATGTATAAGTGCTAGTGGAATGGCAATTTCCCCCTTTTTTGTCTTTCCGGGGAAAAGGATGAATTCAGCTTTACTAGATGGAAAGAGCCCTGGTGCAGATGTTACTGTTAGTGAAAGTGGTTGGTCAAATCATGCAGTTTTCAGGCAGTACATTCAGGAACACTTTGTCAAATACATCCCAGGTCGTGAAGAACAGAATGTCATTCTCATACTCATACTGGACGGTCATAAATCCCATGTATCAGTAGGCTTGTGTGAGTGGGCAAAAGAAAATGGAATAATCTTTTTCTTTCTGCCACATTTTACAACCTTTGGATGTTGCTTGCTATGGTCCTTTTGAAAGGATGTTCAATTCAGAGTGCCACAAGCTTATGAGACAAACAGAGTCGGTGTTGACCAGATTTAACATTTGTGAAGTAGCTTGTCGTGTCTATTCAAAAGCCTTGTCTTCTGAAAATGCACAATCAGCCTTTAGGCGTACCGGCATCTATCCCTTGGACATAACTGCTATACCTCCAGACTCAATGATTCCAGCTGAAATGTATAATGTGGAAAAAAATCAGGATTTTAATCAAAACTCAACTCCACTAAATGTGGATGAAACTCAAGATGACATTTCACTACTATTTTCAACAAAGGAAGCAAATCTTAAGAAAATTAAAAGTGAAAATGTAACAAGGCAAAGAAAAACAATGAGTAAACTAATAGCTTGAAAAGAAGTGAGCGATGACATTATTGAAAAGATGAAAGAGCATGAAATGAATATGAAACCAGAACCAAAAGCTAAATTAAGTGGACCTAAAAACATAAAAGGGTTACAGGAACAGAAAAAAGCAACAAAAAGATAACTGTCCTATTCCAGTTCCTAAGCCAGGACCATCCCATATCTTTATCAATGAGGACAATAGTGACATCACAGATAGCGATTCTGATGATGAAGCCGCATTGTGTTGTGTTTGTAACAAATTTCAACCAGAGGAACTAAAAAATTGTGCTTCCCTGGTGTTTGTGAAATGGGCACAGTGCGATGGAAAAAAGGAAAACGGGTTCCCGTGTTTGCACTGGGTCCACTTGTCTTACTGCTCACCAGTAAGAGTGATTAGAAGAGGGGATCAGTTTCTCTGTCCACATTTCAGTCTGTAAACAGTAATAAAATACACATAAAATAAAAAGTCAAATCAAACAGAACCTCATATTCAAACCTTTGAATTAGACTTAATTGATTGTGAATGTTCATTTCATGTTAAAAAAATGTTAAACTTTGTTTTCAAATGATATGAGTAACCAGAACCGAATTTCGAAATTGCTTGGCCTTAGCTGTTGTGTATTTACAAATGACGTCACAGGGCGGGCGGGGTTACATACAAAGGAAAATGGCTGACAAAAACAGGGTCATTATTTCAGGGCCAGATTTATTGTTCTATCAATTATTTTAGAGGAAGGTTATTCAAGATATAAGCTTAAAACTGATTATTCTTTTTGGTAAGATTATAGTTTTTAGAGGGGCCTGTCTTATATTTATGTTATTTTGAAGTAAAGCTTAGAGTGGCGAAGGTAGGCCATTCGAGAATATGCTAATTTGGGATTTCATTCGGACCACAAAGCACATGATTTTTGGGCAACTGTGCAAGGAATTTCAAATAACTAGAGTCATGAAAAAATGAGTCCCGTCAGGCGAAATCCACAAAATAACCTTTTGAAATGAAATTGGTTGCAGTACAGATCAACCAGAGGTCATATTTGAAATGTCCTTCGCATACAGAAAGAATCATCATTTTAGATTCAGAAAATCAGTTTAGAAGGAATAGTTTCGACCGAAGCCAGTCTGCACAATCCGCAGATGGGCCATTTTCGCATGTCTGGTCATATATACTCTCGATAATTTTATTGCCCCAGTATTCGTTCCCTCTGACTATCTCCGTCGAGGATCGAACCATACTTGCTCTTGTATTTTGAATTATATCTGGTGTAAATCATCCCTGAAGTTTCAAAATAACTCAATTTTTTTATCATATGGCAGTCAATAACAATACAAGGTGAACAACTCAACGCGTCTCTTGAGAACGCTTTAAATTTATGCGTTCTGGAAACTTTCTTTTCAGTCATAATTGCAACAGACAGTTTTTCTATCGCCTAGAAAGTGTGTTGACTTAATTTAATGAAGAATTCGTGTTCAATTTTTAAATTCTCAATGCGTTTGCTCGGTCTTTTATTTTCATTTATTTATTATCATTATTTTTTTCTTCAAAAATTTAAACTGGTCTAAAATAAAAGAGGAGACAGACAATCTGAGAGAAAAGTGGGTTGAATTTCTATCCCTTATGTCTGAAAATATTCTGGGAAAGGAGAAATTGTAAAAGTATATTCTTGCAAGTAAAAAAGTTTAGATAGCTCTGAGGCCAATGTTACAGGTCAAGGTTTAACATTGATTTTGAATTTTGCAGACTTGACACAAGTTGTTCTCAGCCAACCATTCTAGTTCGCTGACATAGATGATATGGGCATGTGCGTGACATTTCCAACCATTCGACATGTTCGTAAGTTTCAATATTTTGCAGTTTGGATTGCTTAATATTACAAAAAGAAGATTACATTACAGTCTAAAGACACTAAGAAACGTTATCTATCTTTATAGCGTAAAGTGAAGACTTAGGTCAGACTGTGCAAACGCAAAGGCGGGCCGGAGAATTTGCTTGGCGCACATTTGAAATTGTTGGTTATGTCACGCAGATTCTTATAATTCTTATATTTTATCGGTCATTGAATGCCTCATGCAGTTAATGGTTCTATTTCTGATTGTTATCTTCCGTTACATTGAGTGATATTTGATCTAAATTGGAAAAATAATGACAGCAGATCGGCTAGACATATCAGAAAATAGTTCGATTTCAGAGCATTTCGCTTCAAATCAAATTTCTCTTAGAAGGCCCAATGACAAAGCAACAAATTCTACGATACAGAAAAGGGTGTGAAGGGGGTGTGAATCAGGTAGTGACATCTCTATGTTATTTCATCGTATCAGGTGTTTCTTATTGCGTTAAAAAATCGCGTTCGGGATTAATAATACCAAAATTAATTTGCATTCTGCTGACATATATTCATTTCATTCCATTGTTTTCTTGAACCAACGAACCAATTACCGTTTCATTAGCATTGTCATATTACTTTCTTTTTCACAGAAGGCCTCATTGTAAATAAGTTTTTTCATTCATTTATTTTTGTATGATGTTAACTTAATGAGCTACCTTCTTTGAAAAAAAAAATTATTATTATTATAATTATTACAAAAAAATACATCATGTAATGTTTGTAATAGCAATATAAAAAGAATCTATTTAGAATCAGACCTACGTTCGGGATGACAAAACGATACAAACTGTTTGCAAATTATACCCTGCATTGCTAGCACACTTGCCTATTAAGCGGGATAAAATTCGCAAACAGTTTGCACCGTTTTATCATCCAGAACGCAGTTACATCACAGATTAACGTAAATGCATACTTATATCAGCATGATCAATAACGATTTCCAGACTATTTTAGTAACAATCCGGATTAGTCGGCGGATCTCTTGATCCTATTACTTTTAACACAGATCATTCTCTTTTTAGACTAACAGATGATGGGATTTGTTCATGAGAGAATGACCATCTCTGAATCATAGTCCCTGCTGTATATTTTGGATGGAAAATGAAATTCGACCTAAATTTTGAAACGCTATTAATCTAAGCTCGAGACGATTCTAAATCGAGGGAAAGGTTTGAAAATATCTAAAGAGACTTAATATCTATAGGTAATATTTTTTGTCTATATACGAAACAAAGGCACGTAAGTCAGCATCTTTATAAAATAACCCCTGATACCGTGTGGTATATTTGCTAAATTGTAGTCGATTTTTGAAATAGAATTACAATTTTGTAATTCGAATACATGATTTCGATGGATTGTCGAGGAATAACTGTTGATTATCATTTAATAAACCCTAAACCAGTGAATTTGTCAAAAGCTTATATCTCGCTTTCGTTCATTTCACCCTATTTGACATAATCTAAGTGGGGCCTTAAAAGTGACGTCATAATCAACGTGGCCTATCAATCACGTGCAAAATGACGCGCTTTAAAAAAAATTGTCGAAAAATGTGATTATGAAACATCGGTCAACATTGTGAAAGACCATGAGTCATGAAATAGCCTCGGCGGTATCGTCAGACAAACGAAGAAAAAGACCTTTCTCGGCACAGCGAGATTGCACTTAATTGTCACAGTAACGGTTAAGAAGAAAATGAAATTGACACGGTAAATGCTTTGTATAATTTTGGAACAGAATTGAAAGAGTGTGATCGACTAGATTTGAATTATATATCAAAAGGTAGGAATGGATATCTGCACATTTCGTTAAAATTGAACATAATGAGAGATAATCTAAACCTTCCTTTTGTGAAATATACATTAGGTTCTTTGAATAGTTTTCGAAATTGATGCAATCCGCTGAAATGTGTTTTGGTGGTTTAGATAACGTTTTAGGACGTGGTTTAAAGAAAAAATGGAGATCTTGAATGATTTGAAAGAAATGCATCAATGCTACGAGCTTGAATACATTTAGGTGGGATATTCCAGATATTAATCAATGGGAAAAAGCAATTTACCAGAAACGAAATAATTACAAGTTCACTTCATAATTTTTAAAACTGTATTCTCATTGTTGCAAATTATGACAATGGCCGCAGCTGTTTTCTGTCGCGAAACATAAACTTTTCAAATAAAGGAGAATAACCCCGTTGTTATTTGCAATAAAGTCGGGAAAATAATGCCGGCACTGCATCTTCTTAGTCTGAAAACCTGTAATTTTGGTCGTAAACCGATTTATGCTTGTTCTAAGAGAATTGTGAAAATGACAATTTGCGGTTTTAAGAATTGCGAATTAACCCAATTTTGTAATACATGTAGTACTCTTCGATTTATATTGTAGGCTGTTAAATTCGAGAATTGACGTCCATTTGTAATTCTTCATACAAGGAGATACTTAAATTTCTATGTTAAAATTATAAACCTTGTCATTTTAGGGTATCAACGAGTTTAAGATATCGTTAGAATAATTTAAATGATGCTTTGGTTGATTTAGGTAACGACCGTACTGACCGTACTGAAAATAATCCTTTTGATTGACCGTCAACCGCTCGCAATAAATAGAACAGAAATTACTCGTTACAATTAGATGTCCGCATTGCCGACACACCAAAAATTTATCAACTTATTAACCAGTCAATCTAAGTGCACCACCAGGAATTTGTCAAAATTCTTATATTACGCCTTTTTACGCAGCAAATTAGTTTAGCTGTTCACACGATATGTGTTCTTCTGTAAATCCATGATGACATTATATGTGTACATGTTTTTTGTCATGTACCGTGATTGTGTTTCTCCACTTTCCATGACTATTTGTTTGTTTGCTGTACACATGTAAATGTTTAATGCAATAAAATTAATTGTATTTTATTGCATTGTGATGTATTGTATTATACAAGCTACTTCGTCTGATCTGCTATGCAATTTTCAGAAATGTGTATAACTTTTTGTGAGACAAAAAAAAATGAAAGACTACTGTCGCCGTAAACTCATATTGGACTAAATCAAAGTCTCAGACTAGCCTGTTTATCCTCAAAGTCTGATCAAAGTCTTCACCCTGGGTTATGTAGACAGCTCAACGTCTAATAATTCACACTCCTGGAATCGTTGAAAATGGCTCGAACGTGTTCGTATTTGAGCCTGTGCGTGATATTTCCCACAATTTCATCTGTGGGTGACGGACAGTCATTGTGTAACCTGGACATTCACCCAGTGCATCTAAATAATAATTGGATTGTGAACAGATATCCAAGGTCCCTCGCCATCCATTTGGCGCGAAGTGAAGATTTTGGTCAGGCTGTGCGGATGCACAGGCTGATCAGAGTCTTAATGTTGCGCACATGTGAAATTGTTGGAAATGTACCACACAGGCTCATTTAGCTTTCACCAATAATTTAGCTTTTATTCCAATAAAATGTCTAGAAAGGTTTCACGATTTAGACACAGACGAAATCAATTCACCAATACCTTAATTACGTCAGTTGTCAGTCCGTCGCGATATCTTCAAATTATGTAAAAATCGTCTTTAATTGACAAATTGCGAGAATTGAAGCTTTTCTCGCTCACTATCCCCGACTAGTACATCGTTATTACTGATAATTATACGACATTTGAACTAGATTGGAATTCATTCGATAAATTATTACCAAGGACAGAGAGAAGGTATGGATTGTGTTGTAGAATTATGGGAAAATGGGGCATTGGTATATGAAAGGGTTTCTTACCGACTCTCAGTGGATTATTCAAAAAAATAAGTGAATTATCATTTAATAAACTAACCATTAAACTAGTGAAATTACTAATAAAAAAAGCACTGCTGTCATTCATTTCATCCTTTATGGCGTTATCTAAGTCGAACCAAATATATGATTGTCGTCAAAATGTTAACAAAGCAATAACGTTCAAAAAGACGTTTAAAAAACTTTTTTTTAATATATTGCCTCATGTTTGCATAAAAAAATTGAATGGTCGTTTGCTTTTCCAGTAAGATATATCGAAATTGCATATCGTGAACAACAAAAGCTATATTTTCACTCGTTGCTCAGCCACCAGTGAAAATTTAGCTTTTGTTTTTTTACCCAATGAGCAAAAATAGATCTTACACTGAAAAAAAAATACCATCAATGTCTTTAGACAATTATTATTCAAATTTCCTAAATATATCATGTATAGTTTACTCCATTCGCTTGAGGAGTCTAGAAAGGTTCCACGATTTAGACACAAACGAAATCAATTCAGCAATACCTTAATTACGTCAGTTGTCAGTCCGTCACGATATCTTCAAATTATATAAAAATCGTCTTAAATTGACAAATTGCGAGAATTGAAGCTTTTCTCGCTCATTATCCCCGTCCAGTACATCGTTATTACTGATTATTATACGACATTTGAACTAGATTGGAGTTCATTCGATAAATTATTACCAAAGACAGAGAGAAAGTATGGATTGTGTGAGGAGTCTAGAAAGGTTCCACGATTTAGACACAAACGAAATCAATTCAGCAATACCTTAATTACGTCAGTTGTCAGTCCGTCACGATATCTTCAAATTATATAAAAATCGTCTTAAATTGACAAATTGCGAGAATTGAAGCTTTTCTCGCTCATTATCCCCGTCCAGTACATCGTTATTACTGATTATTATACTACATTTGAACTAGATTGGAGTTCATTCGATAAATTATTACCAAGGACAGAGAGAAAGTATGGATTGTGTTGTAGAATTATGGGGAAATGGGACATTGGTATATGAAAGGGTTTCTTACCGACTCTCAGTGGATTATTAAAAAAAATAAGTGAATTATCATTTGATAAACTAACCATTAAACTTGTAAAATTACTAAAAAAAAGTAAACACTGCTGTCATTCATTTCATCCTTTATGGCGTTATCTAAGTCGAACCAAATATATAATTGACGTCAAAACGTTAACAAAGCAATTACGTTCAAAAAGACGTTAAAAAAAACTTTTTCATTTTTTTAAATATTTTGCCTCAGATTTTCATTAAAAAAATTGAATGGTTGTTTGCTTTTCCAGTAAGATATATCGAAATTGCATTTCGTGAACAACAAAAGCTATATTTTGCTCAGCCACCAATGAAAATTTAGCTTATGTTTTTTTGCCAAATGAGCTAAAAAAAAGATCTTACACTAAAAAATAACATCAATGTCTTTTGACAATTATTATTTAAATTTCCTAAATATATCATGTATAGTTTACTCCATTCGCTTGAAAAGTCTAGTAAGGTTCCACGATTTAGACATAGACGAAATCAATTCACCAATACCTTAATTACGTCAGTTGTCAGTCCGTCACGATATCTTCAAATTATGTAAAAATCGTCTTTAATTGACAAATTGTGAGAATTGTGTGTTTGAAAAACTCACCCTCAAACTAGTGAAATTACCAAAAAAGTAAACGCTAAAGTCAATCATTTCATCCTTTATGACGTTATCTAAGACGAACCAAATATATAATTGACGCTCGAAAAGACATTTTTTAAACAGAAAAAATATATTTTTTTTAATATTTTGTCTCATGTTTGCCTTATATAAGATAGAATGATCGTTTGTTAATCGAGTAAGATATATTGATATTGAATTTCGTGAACAATAAAAGCTAAATTTTCACTCATGGCTCAGCCACCAGTTAAAATTTAGCTTTTGTTTTCCACTCAAAGAGCTAAAAATTGATCTGACACTGAAAAAAATATCCTCAATGTCTTTAGACAATTATTATTCAAATTTCCTAGATATACCATGTATAGTTTACTCCATTCGCTTGAAAAGTTTAGTAAGGTTCCACGATTTAGACACAGACTAAATCAATTCACCAATACCTTAATTACGTCAGTTGTCAGTCCGTCACGATATCTTCAAATTATGAAAAAAATCGTCTTTAATTGACAAATTGCGAGAATTGAAGCTTTTCTCGCTCATTATCCCCGTCCAGTACATCGTTATTACTGATTATTATACGACATTTGAACTAGATTAGAGTTCATTCGATAAATTGATATCAAGGACAGCGAGAGAGCATGGGTTTTGTTGTAGATTTATCTGAAATGGGCATTGGTCTTTAATAATAATAATAAAATTTTTGAAGGAGTGTAACCTGTTCTTTTAACGTTCATACCACTATTACATATTTTTACAGTGTGATTAGTTTTTAGTTTCAAACCTCTATGAAATCAACGCAGGTATGGAAGAAATAAAGTCCACACAGAAAATAAGAGCAAAACGGTATGCGACCTGCAAAGATACATTTTAAACACAAACAGGTCGTAATCCGCAAATCCTTACGAATGAAAATTTTATAGCTGTACAGCCCACTTTAGCTACAGGTTTCTTGGGTTTTTCAAATCGTTTATAATCACAGAAACAAAATTAATATCCATTTCATTAACTAGAATTGCCAGTCTATATGATTTTGTAATGTGGAGATCCACTCGAAATTCAATTTAACCCAAGCTAAGTAGACGATTACCGTTTAATAATTATGTAATAGAAATATTCATTTCCAATTGGCATATCCACCAAGTGGGTCATGTGAAATAAATATAGATATACTTTTTTGCTCTATACGAAACACGACTGGCCGAAAAAAATAATTGCAACTTCATGAAAAACTTTGAGCATGCACCTGTTTAATATGTTTGTGCAACAGGCGATTGTTTTATACCCAAATTTAAGTCTTTATGGTAAGATTTTGATCATGAAATAATTATCAGTGGTTGTGTATTCCATAATAAACCCCCATCATAACGATGAAAGATATTTACTTTTTTGCCTTTGTGATATTAAATTATATTTTTATGCTCCCCGAAGGAAGAGCATATAGCCGCCGCTTCGTCTGTCCGTCCGTCCGTAATCCCGTCCTTCCGTCCGTCCGTAATCCCGTCCTTCCGTCCGTCCGTCCCAACCTATTTCTCCTTAACCCTTGTGCCAAATCAAATGAAACTTAACATGTGAACTCCCTATGATATAGTGATGATGCATCTGTGACGGTTTTTGGATTTGAGGCATCGTCACGGGAAAAGGGGACTTAGGGTAAAAAACAGTTTTCCCTAAGTTCTCCTAGTCTAACAGTCAGAATCTAGTGAAATTTCATATTTGAGTAGCAAATCAGATGCCCTTTAATATAAACAATTTAAAATTAACGTAAAAAAATATATCTTGGAAAAAGGGGGCTAAATGTTTGTTACCTTTACGTTAGCGTGTAAAATACAGTTATTCTTTCATTTCTCCTAGACTTATGCTCAGAAATTGATGAAATTTCACATTTGAGTAGCAAATCAGATGCCCTTTACCATAAACTATTTGAAATTTGTGTCTCAAAGTATGTCATGGAAAAAGGGGGTTTAATGTTTGTTACCTTTATGTAGGCTGTATAAGAAAACACCTTATTTGAGTGTCCGTCCGTCCGTCCCCACCTATTTCTCACTTTCCCTTGGGCCAAATCAAATGAAACTTACCATGTAAACTCCCTATGATATTGTGGTGATGCATCTGTGACGGTTTTTGGATTATAGGCCTCGTCACGGGAAAAGGGGATTTAAGGTAAAAAAAAGTTTTTCCCAAATTTCTCCTAGTCGAACAGTCAGAATTTAGTGAAATTTCATATTTGAGTAGCAAATCAGATCCCCTTTAATATAAACAATTTGAAATTAACGTAAAAAATATATCGTGGGAAAGGGGGGCTAAATGTTTGCTACCTTTACGTTAGCATGTAAAATACAGTTATTCTTTCATTTCTCCTAGTCTTTTGCTCAGAATTTGATGAAATTTTACATTTGAGTAGCAAATCAGATGCCCTTTACCATAAACTATTTGAAATTTGTGTCTAAAAGTATGTCATGCAAAAAGATGGTTTAATGTTTGTTACCTTTATGTTGGCTGTATAAGATAACACCTTATTTGAGTCCTTGCAATCTGACCACAGAGCATATCTCCTAAAGTATTATAGCTATCAACTTGAAACTTTATGGGTGGATAGATCTTATAGAGGAGAAGTGCTATGCATAAGAACTACAACTATTGCTTGCATAATTTTGGAGTTATTGCCCTTTGTTATTTTTGATACTTAGATTTTGTCTGGAGCATATCTCCTAAAGTATAATAGCTATCAACTTGAATCTTTATGGGTGGATAGATCTCATGGAGGAGAAGTGCAATACACCAGAACAACAACTCGTGCTTGCATAATTTTGGAGTAATTGCCCTTTGTTATTTTTAATACTTAGATTTTATAGGAGGTAAATCTTTGACAGAACAAAAAATCTTTAATCTATTAGGCTTCAGTTTACTATCAAGCTTTCGTGGCGGGGGATGTCCATGTCCAACATGGCTCTTATTTTTGTGACAATGCCTTATTCGGGGAGCATTATCCGTCTCTGACGGCTCTTGTTTTTTTATAATGGGGGTTAGTTTTAAGTTTCATGCCTTCGTGTATGAAATTAAGATATTCTCTTCATCTCTTATTTGAAATCTAGATCCAGTCGTAGTATATTCGCTATCTAGTATAGCACTTTAAAAGTTTGGGGAAAAGCAAAAAACTTGTTTTTATTTATTCTTTGTCGTTAATTGTTGAATGAAAAAGTTTTCAGAAATTGAAATCATAATTGATTGTTCTTGTGTGTGAACGACAAGAAACCATGGTTAAGTGTACCAGCCGCCTCAATGTGACTGCAATAAAAATTGAAAAGAGCGTTAAACTCCATACAAACAAATAAACTAAAACACATCATCATGATAAAGTCAGCCTCGAATTACACCTTTTCTCACCAAGTCAAAGGCTATGGCGAAGCTGGTATAATCTCGTCGGCCTCTCAATTAAATGGGCCTTGTTTGATCCATTTTGGATTCCATCCCTGGTCTTTGCGAAAATCCCTGCAAACAGTTTTCACCTCCATGGGCTCATGGAGTGGATAGTTGTGAACCTAGATAGAATGAATAACAAATCGGGAACGCTCAGCGATACTGTAGAACAGACCTCGGCAATTATAGGAGCGGCAGACACAAAAGTGCGTCGTTTTTACACGCGCGTTTTACAACGTCACGCGCACGTACGTATGTTCCCACTAAAGGTGACTTTGAATAAAGCAAAAGCAACAAAAACTTGATCAAAATGGGGAATTATAATTTGATAATAAAATGCGTTTTATTATCAAATAATAAAATGTCCAAAAGATTTCGGTAGATCCCGAAAGCCGGATTACCTCAAAAACAAATCTAAATTACTACACCGTCATGCACGTCCGAAACCCTTTCCTGTTTACGGAAAATTCCGAGCGCTGTTCCGAACGATGAGCAGCCGTGGCGGCTCGCAAAGGTGCACACGTATTGTATTACTGGTGTAATTACAAGGAATCCTTGAATAGATGTTTTACGAGCTGCGATAAGACTCAAAGGTATACTAAATACTAAAATTGGCATTAAAGCCTGTATACCCAATTAATCTAAATAAAGTCAAATGGGTAAGCTATACTTACCAACTTGAAATACTTTTTTTCCTGAGAAATATTTCCCAAGGGACATAAAAGTAGACCAATTTCGGATCCCCCATCTAAAATTGAGTTAAAAATTGGCGTTATTGAAGCAGGGAATTGGATTATCTTTAATTTATGGTTGAAGTAAAATCAGTGAACGTCCTCTTATTGCTTTCCAAGGTTTCACGTGACTGCAAGATAAACAGAAAACAGGGATCTAAACACGATCAGTTATATTGGAAATGATATTGCCATTTCTCACTAAGCTCATGCCATTGTCTCAGAGGTATAGAGAACGATGTTATTGTTTTTAAATATCAACTTGATGTTAACGGGTCGAGGGTAGGAAAATTTATTATGACGAGGCTCTGCCGAGTCATGAAAATGTCTTGCAGACGAGACCAGACATTAAGGTCAGCATATGCTTCATTACATGATCAACCACCATAACTAAAAACTAAATGATCTACGAAGCGCCGTTTTTTGAGTGTACAGCGTATCGTTAGTAACTCACAACGGCCGAATTATCATTGATTAGATATTGAGTTATTACAAATGTATGTCAAGTGCTATGTAATGCTTGTTAGTCTATCTAATATTTGGCTGTCAGGAATAATTATTTCAATCTACTCTCATATCATATTGTAATGTTTGTTCTACTTTGACAATGCCTTGTACCCCTATGGATTCTGGTGAATGAAAAGAAAAATAATCTTGGTTGATCAAAAATATTTTACGTTGGTCATCAAATTGTCTTGAAAATAATATAAGTTACGGCATTTTGATCACCGATTCAAATTATCTTACCCTTTTCAGTCACGTTAAGATTTACATATTGTTGCATGTTACATCAATATCTTAGAACATATCACTTTTTTGTTCTACTTCAGATTTTTTTCTCTTTGTATTAAAATAGTAGTTGTTCAAATACAAAATATATATATTTTTCCATCATCACTTGATATATAGTTACATATATCGTGAAATGACAAAGTGAATGATTTTGGAATGATTTTGAATTGAAATTGAATGAGTTTGTAGAGCGAGCTTTGAGAAAAATTAAAGTGAGGTAATCCAATGTCGCTAATTTTGTTCAAAATGAACAAAATTAACGATACACATTACACCCCTTTCAAAAAGTATACGTACTTTTCTATTTGTGCGTCTTCGTTGACCAACCAGACACTTTAAAATCCACACCAGCCAATAAAATCGTAGAATAATCTGGTCGATTTAGATAAAATGCTAGTCATCTTGAACGATTTCGAAATGCTTTCTAATGATTGTGGAACGTTTTTGATCGATTTCAGTGAGTGTTTGGAATGAATAAATAGAGCGACGAGTGAATGATTAAGAATGATTCTAATCGGAATGAGTGTCAATTTTACGACCTTTTCAACTGTATCATATCAGTATTGACCTGTTGCTAAAAATTCTGTCAATGGGATCATAGTTATCCTTGGTATCAAGTATTTATTCAGAATTAAGGTCACGTAGCGTGTTCCATTTTATCACGCGACATGTACGATATAGAATTATTTACTTTTCCGCAATGATTACGACGAAATGCATGCTCTTGCGAAACTTTTGCACACCTTAATTCAAGTTCTGAAAGGAGAAGAGTTCATTTTGATAGAAATTTCTACATGAAAAAATATTTTTGGGGTGTGGGAGGGAACAAATTTGAAAACGTATTAAAAACGAAATCCCGTTTTGTAATCTACCGTAACGTAGAGTGACGTAATTTCTCAGTCAAAAGACGTTAAGCATCTAGCTTCCATTTACGCGTAAAAGATGCGAAAAATTAGACATCTAAAATGTCTTATCAGTGTTCTTTGGTATCAATCTTTAGACTGGGTTACTGCCTATAGATCCATCGTAAATTGTCTCTCAGAGAGTCTTCTACCCGTGAAACCGATGTTTGATATATGCCAATTTGGCATTTCATTCGGATAACAAAATACATGTCTTTTTTGCAATTGTGCAAGGAATTACAAATATGACCCGTCAGGCGAAAAGGGACGATCTGGGTAGTGCGTAAAGTGTCGACTTCAGTCAGACTGCGCGGTTTGCACAGACTGACCAGGGTCGAACTTTTCGCAATTGGCTTATTTTCTGAATCTTGAATGTTCAATCTACCTTCCAGTGAAAGAATTTTTGAAATGCGACCTCTGGTTGACCAATACTGGACCCAATCTCTTTTTCAAATATTCATTTTACAAAGTTTCAAGATGTTCCCACGGGTCACAAATAAGTGGAGTCATGAAAATATGAGAACCGTCAGGCGAAGTCCACAAAATAAACTTTTGAAATGAAATTGGTTGCAGTACAGATCAACCAGAGGTCACATTTGAAATAAATGATTATCTTATCTTATCTTATCTTAACTTATCATTTGAAATGTCTTTCGCATACAGAAAGAATCATCTTTTTCAGATTCAGAAAATCAGTTTAGAAGGAATAGTTTCGACCGAAGCTAGTCTGCACAATCCGCAGATGGGCCATTTTCGCATGTCTGGTCATATATACTCTCAATAATTTTATTGCCCCAGTATTCGTTCCCTCTGACTATCTCCGTCGAGGATGGAACCATACTTGCTCTTGTATTTTAAATAATATCTGTTGTAAATCATCCCTGAAGTTTCAAAATAACTCAATTTTTTTAATCAATATGGCAGTCAATAACAATACAAGGTGAACAACTCAACGCGTCTCTTGAGAATGCTTTAAATTTATGGGTTCTGGAAACTTTCATTTCAGTCATAATTGCAACAGACAATTTTTCTATCACCCTTAAAGTGCGTTGACTTAATTCAATGAAGAATTCAGGTTCAATTTTAAATTCTCAATGCGTTTACGCGGTCTTATATTTTTATTTATTAATTATCTTTTTTTTTCTTTTTCAAAATTTAAACTGGTCTAAAATAAAAGAGGAGACAGACAATCTGAGTGAAAAGTGGGTTGAATTTTTGTCTAAATGGTCCCTAATGGTAGAAAATATTGTGGGAAAAGGAGAAATGGTTCAGTTTATTCTCACATATAAATAAGTTTAGATAGCAAATAGGCCAAAGTTATAGGTCAAGATATAATATTGATAATGAATTTGACACAAGTTGTCCTTAGCCAACCATTGTTGTTCGCTAACACTGTTAACATGGGCATGTGCGTGACATTTCCAAAAAAATGGCATGTTCGCAAGTTTCATCATTTAGCAGTTTAGATTGCTTCACATCACAAAAAGAAAGTTACATTACAGTCTAAAGACACTTAGAAACCCTATCTTTCTTTATAGCGATAAGTGAAGACTTTGGTCAGACTGTGCGAATGTACAGGCTGGCCGGAGAGTTTGCTTCGCGCACATTTGAAATTGTTGGTTATGTCACACACATTCTTATATTTTATCGGCCATTGAATGCCTCATACCGTTAGTGGTTCTATTTCTGATTGTTATCTTCTGTTACATTGAGTGATATTTGATCTAAATTGGAAAAATAATGACAGCAGTTCGGCTAGACATATCAGAAAATAGTTCGATTTCAGAGTATTTTGCTTCATATCATATTTCTATTAGATGGCCAAATGACATAGCGACGAATTCTACGAAACAGAAATAGATTTCGTGGGGTATGAATCAGTTATTATATAAGATACATCATATAATGTTTGTTTTACAAATATTAAAAAAGTATTTAGAATCAGCCCAACGTTCGGGATGACAAACGATACAAACTGTTTTCAAATTATACCCCGCGTTGCTCGTGCACTTTCCTTTTAAGCGGGATAGAATTCGCAAACAGTTTGCACCGTTTTGTCATCCAGAATGCATTTGTATCCCAGATTAATGTAGATGCATACTTTTATCAACATAATCAATAACGATTTCCAGACTATTTTTGTATCAATCCGGATTATTCGGCGGATCTCATGATCCTATTACTTTTAACATAGATCATTCTCTTTTTGGACTAACAGATGATGGGATTAGTTCATGAGAGAAGGACCATCTCTGAATCATAGTCCCTGCTTTATATTTTGGATGGAAAATGAAATTCGACCTAAATTTTGAAAAGCTATTAATCTAAGCTCGAGACGATTCTAAATCGAGGGAAAGGTTTGAAAATATCTAAAGGGACTTAATATCTATAGGTAATATTTTTTGTCTATATACGAAACAAAGGCACGTAAGTCAGCATCTTTATAAAATATCCCCTGATACCGTGTGGTATATTTGTTAAATTGTAGTAGATTTTTGGAAATAGAATTACAATTTTGTAATACGAATACATGATTTCGATGGATTGTCGAGGAATAACTGTTGATTATCATTTAATAAACCCTAAACCAGTGAATTTGTCAAAAACTTATATCTCGCTTTCGTTTATTTCACCCTATCTGACATAATCTAAGCGGGGCCTTAAAAGTTACGTCATAATAAACGTGGCCTAGCAATCACGTGCAAAATGACGCACTTTAAGAAAATTTGTCTAAAAATGTAATTAGGAAAGATCGGTCAACATTGTGAAAGACCATGAGTCCCGAAATAGCCTCGGCGGTATCGTCAGACAAACGAAGAAAAAGACCTTTTTCGGCACAGCGAGATTGCACATAATTGTCACAGTAACGGCTAAGAAGAAAATGAAATCGACACAGTAAATGCTTTGTATAATTTTGGAACAGAATTGAAAGAGTGTGATCGATTAGATTTGAATTATATATCAAAAGGTAGGAATGGATATTTGCACATTTCGTTATAATTGAACATAATGAGAGATAATCTATTACCTTTCTTTTGTGAAATATACATTCGATTCTTTGAATAGTATTCGAAATTGACGCTTTCCGCGGAAATAATGTGTTTTGATGGTTTAGATAACGTTTTAGGGCATGGTTTAAAGAAAATTTGAGAGCTTGAATGATTTGAAGGAAATGCATCAATGCTGCGAAATTTTACAGATTTTATTCAATGGAAAATGCAATTTACAAGAAACGAAATAATTACAAGTTCACTTCATAATTTTTAAAACTGTATTCTCATTGTTGCAAATTATGACAATGGCCGCAGCTGTTTTCTGTCGCGAAACATAAACTTTTCAAATAAAGGAGAATAACCCCGTTGTTATTTGCAATAAAGTCTAGAAAATAATGCCGGCACTGCATCTTCTTAGTCTGAAAACCTGTAATTTTGGTCGTAAACCGATTTATGCTTGTTCTAAGAGAATTGTGAAAATGACAATTTGCGGTTTTAAGAATTGAGAATAAACCCAATTTTGTGATACATGAAGTACTCAAGGGCATAGCTCCCATTACGCACATTACACAAGTGCGTAATAGAAATAAATCTTATTTTGAAAAATGTCATTGATGAATGATCATACCATCGAAACTACAGCTTATTTAAGATTGAATGGACCAAACAATCAAAGAGGTCCATGATATTTCGTCGAATTTAATTTTCGTCGATTGTCATATTTGTCGAACGCAACAATATGTCGAATTAACACATTGTCGAACTTAAATTTTCGTAGAATCTCGTCGAATTTCGTCGAAAACACTGAGATAAGGCAACAAAGACGTTTCATGAAAGTAAACAGAGCCCCTATATCTTTTCGGGAAATTTAACTGAACAAATGAAATCGACACTATTAATGGCGAATGTTATATAGGCTATGATATTTAGAAAGCCAAGAGTACTCTTTCTTAGAAAGAATACCACCAGAAATTTCGTCAAAATTCTTTTATTACGCCTCTTTACGCAGAAGTTAGTTTAGATGTTCACAAGATTTGTGTTCTTCTGTAAATCCATGATGACATTATATGTGTACATGTTTTTGTCATATACCATAATTGAGTTTCTCCACTTTCCACGACTATTTGTTTGTTTGCTGTACACATGTAAATGTTTAATGCTATAAAATTAATTGTATTTTATTGCATTGTGATGTGTTGTATCGTATTATACAAGCTCCTTCGTCTGTTCTGCTTTTCGATTTTCAGAAATGAGTATAACCTTTGTCAGTCAAAATTCGAAAGCCTACTGCCGTCGTAAACTCATATTGGACTAAAGCAAGGTCTCAGACTAGCATGTTTATCCACAAAGTCCGATCAGAGTCTTCACCGTGGGTTATGTACACATCTCAACGTCTATCCTTCACCATCGTGAATTCGTTGAAAATGGCTCCAACGTGTTCGTGTTTGAGCCTTTGCGTGACATTTCCAACAATTTCATGTGTGCGTGATGGACAGACGTTTAGTTACCTGGATCACCATGCAGTGCATCGAAATTATAATTGGATTGTGAACAGATATGTAAGGTCCCTCGCCATCCATTGAGCGCGAAGTGAAGGGTTTGGTCAGGCTGTGCAGATGCACAGGCTGATCAAAGTCTTAATGTTGCGCACATGTGAAATTGTTGTAAATGTCGCCCACAGGCTCATTTAGCTTTCAGAATTCCCATTAAAAGTCTAGTAAGGTTCCACGATTTAGACACAGACGAATTCAATTCACCAATACCTTAATTACGTCAGTTGTCAGTCCGTCACGTTATCTTCAAATTATGTAAAAATCGTCTTTAATTGACAAATTGCGAGAATTGAAGCTTTTTCTCGCTCATTATTCCGTCTAGTACATCGTTATTACTGATTATTATACGACATTTGAACTAGATTGGAGTTCATTCGATAAATTAATACCAAGGACATCGAGAAAGTATGGTTTTAGTTGTAGAATTTTGGGAAAATGGGACATTGGTATATGATTATATCTCTTGAACGACTTTCAGTGAATTTTCCAGAAAAACGGATAGTTTATCATTTGATTACCACTATTAAACTAGTGTAATTACCAAAAATGTAAACACTGCTGTCATTCATTTCATCCTTTATGACGTCATCTTTGTCGAGCCAAATGAACAAATGACGCAAAAACGTTGCACCTAGCAATAACATTCAAAGAGGCTTCATTTTTTTTTTTAATTTTACCCCATGTTTACATGAAAAAATAGAATGATCGTTGTTAATCGAGTAAGATTTATTGATATTGCATTTTATGAACAACAAAGGCTAAATTTTCACTCGTGGCTCAGCCACCAGTGAAAATGTAGCTTTTGTTTTTTCCATTCAAAGACTTATAAATCGACAGAAAAAAAACGACAACCCTCTATAACTTTAGACAATTATTGATGAAATATCCTGAATATATTACATATAGCTTTCTCGATTCCAATAAAAGTCTAGTAAGGTTCCACGATTTAGACACAGACAAAATCAATTCACCAATACCTTAATTACGTCAGTTGTCAGGCCGTCACGATATCTTCAAATTATGTAAAAATCGTCTTTAATTGACAAATTGCGAGAATTGAAGCTTTTCTCGCTCATTATCCCGTCTAGTACATCGTTATGACTGATTATTATACGACATTTGAACTAGATTGGAGTTCATTCGATAAATTAATACCAAGGACAGTGAGAAAGCATGGAATTTGTTGTAGAATTATGGGAAAATGGGGCATTGGTATATGATTATATTTCTTGAACGACTTTCAGTGCTTTTTTCCAGAAAAACGGATAGTTTATCATTTGATAAACTTACCGTTTAACTAGTGAAATTACCAAAAGTGTAAACACTGCTCTCATTCATTTCATCCTTTGTGACGTTATCTAAGTCGAGCCAAATGAACAAATGACGCTATAACGTTGCATAGCAATAACATTCAAAGAGACCTTTTTTTTGTTTTTTAAAACTTGTTAATTTTTTAAAATTTTACCCCATGTTTACATTAAAAAATAGAATGATCGTTGTTAATCAAGTAAGATTTATTGATATTGCATTTCATGAACAACAAAGGCTAAATTTTCACCCATGGCTCCGCCACCAGTGAAAATTTAGCTTTTGTTTTTCCATTCAAAGACTAATAAATCGACTGAAAAAACGACGATCCTCTATAACTTTAGACAATTATTGCTGAAATATCCTAAATATATCATGTATAGTTTACCTCATTCCCATAAAAAGCCTAGTAAGGATTCACGATTTAGACACAGACGAAATCAATTCACCAATACCTTAATTACGTCAGTTGTCAGTCCGTCACGATATCTTCAAATTATGTAAAAATCGTCTTTAATTGACAAATTGCGAGAATTGATGCTTTTCTCGCTCATTATCCCGTCTAGTACATCGTTATTACTGATTATTATACGACATTTGAACTAGATTTGAGTTCATTCGATAAATTAATACCAAGGACAGCGAGAGAGCATGGATTTTGTTGTAGAATTTTGGGAAAGGGGCATTGGTATAGTCCGTTTGACTTCTATATGGACCAACCTTTTTATCAATTACATAAAATTGCGTTTGAATGAAGAATTTGTATGTGGTAAAATATTAATTTCAGCTTAATACCATTCCAAAAAATATTTTTTGAAAATAAAATGATTTCAAAATAATGATTTTGTCTAACTACTTAGTGTTAATATTTCGCATTTTCGGCTCTTAAACACGAGGGGTGATGAGGGCTGTTGAAAATAGTCAGAAATTGTAAACATATCGTAAATACACGTGGTTTCATACTGAACATTTGAAAGGAGAAATGTCCATCATTCCTTATTTGGACATGCTCATTAGCATATCGACGGTCATGACATCTTAATCTTAAAATATCACGTGATTTATACCGTTATTACTAGCCTTCTGATCATGTTTTCCTCGAGAATTTCCCAACAACTTCGTTAAATAATACTTTTTGATTGGTCTAAATATGTGGATATGGGGTTCATCTCAGAATATTTAAAAAACAATTATCAATTATCTGATCAAACGATCTTGATATAAAAGGACAATATATTCGGATTTGATATCCAAAGAAAGTAAGAATTTTCGACAAACTTAACTTTATAAAAATACTTGATTTTATACTAAAACGACTCACTCAAGATCTTAAACTTTTGAATTAACCCCTTTGTAAATCAGAGCTATTCATGGATATACAACTCGCTGTTCCGGTTAATAGGCACACAATGAGGTATGAAAGGCCGAAAGATAACATGTAGACGGACGGACAAAGTCATTATTTTACACCAAAAAATTCTGAAAAACAGAATTCGTCATGGTATTAGATGGAAAATATGATATGAGAAGAAAAAAACACGTTTCATAAACTCAATACTGAGATTTTCGGCGAAATGTTAGTCCATATAGAAGTCAAACGGACTATATTGAATAATGTAAATACGCAGCTAGATCTAGTTAAAAAAATAAATAAAAATTTTGATTAAAATTTGTTTCATAGTTAAGATTGAATGTCTGATTCGTATAAAACCTAAATGCTTTACTATAAAAGTAGCACCTTCGCGAAAGTGCTATTTTTGTATAGAAACTCGCGAACACAAGATTTTTATTTGAGATGACGCTGAGCAAAAATGCTATTTATTTTTTTATGAAACATGTTGATAATTCTTTAGCGAAAACAATATTTTTATTAAGCAATTGGGGGAAAATGTTTTTTTAATGCTTTTCGGTGGTTTATCGAGAAATATCGGTAGATTATCACTTGATAATCTCACCGCAAAAGCAGTGAAATTATCAAAATTTTATACCCTGCTTTTGTGCATTTCATTCTATCTGACGTCATCTAAACGGGGCGAAATTAGTGACGTCACAATGAACGTTGCATAGCAATCACGTGCAAAATGACGCGCTTTACGAAAAATTGTCCTAGAAATTTCACATTTTGTCTCATTTTTGCATTAAAGAAATAGAATAATCGTTTGTTTTTCGTGTAAGATCGATAGATATTTCATTTCGTGAACAACAAAAGCTATATTTTCACTCGTGGCTCTGCCACTCGTGAAAATATAGCTTTTTTGTCCACTCAATGAAAAAAATCGATCTTACACTGAAACAAACGATTATCCTCTATATCTTTATTGGATATTACGATTAGTACATTCGCGAATACCGTATCTCTATTCGGAAAATCGCTCGGACTTTTTCGTAAGGTGGAAAGTACCTCGGACGTAAGTGTAGTAAATTTGGTGAATTTTTAGGTTATTCGGCGATGCTTCGGTTAAAACGCTTGAAAGAAAAAAACTCCTTTAATGCTTTCCGATCATGTAGATCTTTTTTCAACTTTATAACTTGATGACAGAACGCAGTAAAAAGCCTGCGTTTTGTTATCAAATTATAAAATATGCAGTTTCAACCTTTCGTTGACTTCCATTTTTGAAACGTCATCTTGAGTAATGTTTGTGACGTCACGTAAAGCCACGTGCGATATGACGCGCTTTAATGATTGCGCCCTCATTATTCCTAAGGTCTATTCCGTAGAATCGCCGAAGGTTCCCGATCACCGTACCTCTACTTGATATAATGGCACGGTGCATCTGACAAACGGACACGCCGGAAGAGTGAAATTTAAATCCGTTCTCATACTCTTGATGAAAACTGATAATAATGTATAAAATTTGCGAAACAGAAAATATCGGACGGGTAAAGTATGTAGCCGAGATGTTGAGTGAATGTCCATCGGAAGCCTTGCGGATAAGAGCGGATGACAGGTCAAAAGGGGTATAATTGTGACGTATTGGAATAGCGGAATGAATATATGCATAAAGCATGGAATGCATGCACCTCGTATGCTGAAAGGTAACAAAATGAATACAACGCAGATCATTAACTTTTGCGTGTATAATTAAGTATCCTCGTTACTTCCCTTTTATAAACTTTTTGTCAAACTGATAATTCCGTCATATGTACTTTTTCAACCAAAGTGGATTAGATTTCCGAGGATGCGCATCGGATGTATTGAGGATCTAGCGGAAGTATGACGAGTGATATCGGATACGTAGCGGTTGTTCATCATAATCTTTCGTATGTACAGCGTCCATAACGGAACTTTTATAAGCTCTACAGGTTTTGTACAGCTCAAAACTTAGTGTGCGTATGAAATTACAATGAACGGACGCTTGATGGACAAAGCGTATGCAAAGCGTATATACAGGGTACGAAACAGATGCAAAGCTTCTTTTCAGCGGATTTTAAGATTTTCATACAATTTACACCATCAATGCATCTGTAAGTGAAACGGGACCGGGCCTTGACGATAAGTGTTTTTTCAGAATTCTAAACTTTTATCGGAGTTGGTGATTATTTGAAAACAAGAAGAAATGGACATAGAAAACAAAGAAAACCAAAAAGGCAATTTAAAAAAATAGCTCGTTACATGTAATTTTTCCCCTCTTCTCTCTCAACTTATCAGGACCTTGACAAAGGTATAAAACTAGTTGAAAAAAATGTTAAGGTAGTGGACCCGTAATAGTTCCGCGATGTTTCGGGGAGTAATGGACTATAACAGTGTTAACCGAGGTTTCCTAGTGATTTTCATTAAGAAACCTCGGTCAACATTGCGAAAGTTGATTGAATTCAAAATGTTGCAGAACTATTATGGTTCCACTACCTTAAGTGTATCTAATCTCTATAATTACTGGGATTCAAAAAGATAATTTCACAACAAATAAATTCTGCTTTGTTTATTTATCCTAGATTATGCTTGCATAATTCAGCGAGGTAAAATTAGCCGAAAGCATCGAGAAAAATTAACACAGCCTAAAACTGATCTGTTTGCACTTGAATACCAAAGATATATGAAATACGCAACATAATAAAGCTGTTCAAAATAATCAAATGAAATAAAAAAATATCTCTTCGAAATCGAGGCACCTATCTGCCTATAATACGTTTTTAACGCAGTTTCGGTTACAAACATCATGAAATTGACATTAATCAAACCATTCAAAATCATTCACTCATTCAACGTAAATTCAATCCAATTAGACCATTCAGAAACGCTCTAAAACCATGCGAAAATGTCTCTTTATCGTTCTCAATGCATCGAAACTTCATTCAAATCGAACAAATCATTTGAACCTGTGCGTGACATTTCTAACAATTTGAAATGTTCTAGGGTTGCAAACATTGAGTAGCGTTGACAGAAACATAATGTAAATATAAAGTTACTTGATTGTCTACAGATACTTTATCTATCTACTAAACGTATAGTGAAGACTATGGTTAGACTGTGCAGATGCACAGGCTTGTCAGAGTCTTTGCTTGTGTATATTTTAAATTGTTGGAAATCTCTCGCACGAGTTCATTGAATTTTCATCAGCTAATGTTCATTTAGACGCGTGCGCGAATACACGCAATTACTTTTGAGAGAAAAGTACAAAGTTTAATCTAAAAAGTGGTATTAAAACATCATTAATTTCGTCCAATTTGGACGAAATTGGTCAAATCGTTTTACCTACTAAAATTTTCATTCAAAACTCGAATAATTCCAAAATCATTCAACTTGTCAATTTTAGATGTTTGTAACTGTCAAAACGTCTTGACAATCGTCCCAATCAAAACCATCATCCCTCGATCGGCAGTCCATGCTATGCAATCAAAACACTCAGTTTATTCGTTAAAATGCTCAGAAATCATTCAAAAAACGCTCCAAAACCCTTCATAAGTTCCAAGGCTTTATACAAGTTAATCAAATCATTCCATGATTTTATTGGCTTACGTACATTTTGATTCGTCTGAATGATCCGTTCCGACATACAATAATTCTATTTATAAAATTTTATGACAGTAGAACTCATTAAAAGGGAAATAATAATAGAATATTGCTAATTCCATTCACCTTGAACAATATATAACATGTACCAGCATTAAATTTGCCTCAATATTGGCTCATCCTACTCCTCCGATTTGATTCAGAACTCATTCCGAAATAACTCTTTAAGTCTTTTTCAGGACGTTCTAAACTATATCAGCATTTAAACGTCAAGGAATATATATATATATATATATATATTATCAATGTTAGGCTCAACCGAAGAAAATCATTAAAAGGGAAAAGCAGAAATCATGAAAGGAGTGTTCTAGTCAATGATTAGCATGAGATATCAGGGCAATTAAAGTTCATAAACGTTAATGTATTTTTCTTAGAATATGTTTGCTCAGTTGTTAAATTTCGAAAGGGAATCCTTTTTGTTGCGTCTAAAATGAGGCTTGTATCATCGTGTTAATCTCTCGTACAAACATTCGTTTCGATTTCATGAAAGTAATTGACCCAGTTTTTAAAAGTTTGTCTGGATAATGATAATAGAAATTTCAAAGCACTTAATATTTGTGACCATTAACGCGAAAGGGTCGACACTTCACGCACTTCTCAGTTGGTCCCTTTTCGCGTGACGGGTCACATTTCATAACTGATTGAATGAATTTTTAACTACTTTATATGTGTCATATTTATTTCTTTCGTCAAACATTCGAGTATGCGCGTGAAACTTTAACCACAATTCACAAATGCGATATTCATTTTGAAAATAATATGCAGTCTGGAAAGCTTAAATTCCTTAGAATGGTTAGAATGACGTCGATTGCGTACATATATAAAGTAAATGGACACACTGTTTGCGTCAACCGTTACACTCTAGCTTAGATTGAATCACTAGCCAATAGTGACACATTCTGTGAAATAGATACGTAGTCCACGTCACTCTGCGTACTTCGATAGATAGGTTTTGCTATCTATTGTGACACTCAATTTAGAATAGGTACGACGTTTTCGTCACCCCTCATTCGCTAGGGTAGATGGGTTCTTCTAGCCAAATATGACACCCTTTACCAAAAAGATACTTGTAGACGTTACCATTCACTCTCTGTCCTAGATTGTTTCGCTAGCCGATTTTGCCATCATCTACGGGAGAAATAAGAAGTTAAAATCTTCCATTCTAAATGGAAGATGGGTTCACTAACCAATGATGACATCTACTGCGTAATAGACACGTAGTTGACGTCAACATTTACTGTCTTAAGGCCGACGCGTACGCAAGCCAATAATAAAATGTAAATAAGACCCCTTGCTCTCTATCGTATCTTGGTTCGCTGGCCTCAAGTGGAGTATATATGCACTGGTCGCCACCACCCTTTTGCTAGCGAAGATATGACATTTATTTAAAGCCGCCTAGATAGCAAGGCACTGACCCCTTTATGTCAGTAGCTTTTTTAAGGGAACACATAAAAGACTATTTCCAGATTGTAAGAATTCAGCGTCTCGTCTAATTCTTTACATGCATGTTACTCAATTGAGATTTCACTCATAAAGGTTCAAATATGACATGTATATCTGATTGAACCAGACGCTAGAAGTTCGACTGTACATTTCAGAGCCTTGAGCGGAAGTCTTGACACATTTACTTCAACGTAATTATAAGGCAAGAAATAAATCTTTAAAAAAACTAGGTCACGTGTAGGATAAAAATGACTTTGTTACGAGAATTATATTTCTAGAAAAGCTAGACAGCGTAATTTCGAGACATGTTGGAAGTTTTTTCCCTTTTTAGGAATGGAAGAGTGTACTTTAGACTGGGCTGCCAATTTAGAGTGTACATGTACTTTTTAACTATTTCTTTTTCGATCTTCTGATTCAGCATTTCCTTAAATCTTACGAAAACTTTAAGTTACTAGCCATTTTAGGCGCGGCTGTAAAAACGCCAACCATTGGTTAAATTCTATACGGGAAGTTAATTTCATCCAATCAGGCCTGTTGTTTCAATTGATACAATTGAAACAACAAACCTGATTGGCTAAAAATAATTTCCGACACGGAAATGTAGCGCGTGTTTATAATGTCACCAAGAAAAACGGACATACTAAATCAAATCGCTTAGCCGATGAACCAACCAGGTCTTCAACTGTAGGAGCACGATAACCACGGTTGTCTGTCATTCATCTAGGGGTTGCTGGCTATTTTAACAGCAGGTCCTCCTTTATCCATAATATTTCCCTCCAAGTATGACCGTATGTAATAAGTCCGATCCAGTCTAGAAGTTCAGAAAACTTGGAAAGGCTTTATAAAAGTTCATCTATTTCAGAATAATATTAAAACATTTTACACTTTATCGGTCAGTGGTAAACTATTGATTACAGTAATGTAATTGAAAAAAAACTTCACATTCAGAGCACATTATATACTGACATGCAAACGAAACACATTTTTTATATTGAGAGGTTTCAGGGGATAGAAAATCACTATGAATATTATTTCAATTGAAGTCAAGATGAGTTGGACCATCTTTTATTCATGTTTTGAGAAATTTCTGTTAATTCAAGTTTGATATTTCGAGGATTTGATAAATCAAACCGATAAAAAAAACTTTTTGAAAATGCACTATATATTTTAGAAGTTACTTCACTCTTCCACCATTTTTGACGTGCACGTGAATAAAAATTCTATTCCAAGACATTTTCAATATGAAATGTGCCGTCAAATCTATATTTCAGGGAACAGTGCTGATGCAAAAGGGCGAGTATGACTGCTCTTATTTGTGATTGTTTATAGAAATCGACCACCTTATCAATGATTTTTTGTCTGAATTTAATGTACAAAAAACGTTAGCATGGACAGGAAATAGCTTATATTCCGTTGCCTGCAGTTTTCCGATTGTTTTGCTTTATAATACAGATTTATAAAAACAGCTTCATAGTATAATGATGCGTTCTGGACAGTTTCTTTTAGTGCAAATTATCAGTGCCTACATTTACAACTTCCATTTTAGGTATATTATGAATTTTAAAAAAAAATTGCGTAGACCCGAAAGCACTTTCGGTGCGCATATATACAACAACAGTCCCAATAAATGGCTAAGGAAATAAACAAACGAAATTTTAAATACTTCTTTTGATAATTTGTACGATAACCTCGGCGATGAGTGATTTATAGAGATTTTTTCATAAATCTTCGTGACTGAATGAGAAAACAACAATAGTACGATATGAGTTTTTTTGCAAGTCAGTATAGTTACCTATGAATATTTATCACTGGTCGTCATAGTGCAGAGCACCTCTTAGTTCAAAACATTTTGATAAAATGTAAAAGGCATGTTCTGTTGTCAGTTCCAAGTATCTCATCACCAGAAAATTTCCACTTCAGTATATGGGATACAAATTGAAGGCGGGGTAATTCAATCATCTTGAAAACTCCATGTTGCTTCTGATGCATTAAAAATCGAATTGTTTTTGAAAGGTATTTTTTCTAGAATGCAGATATGCAAATAGAAAAATGATATTATATAACCTTTTACTTTTTACTCTCCTAAAACTGTGAACGTTATTGGCTCATATTGGTAGCACTGAGCGACCGTTTTTCCATAACGTCCATCACCTAAGCTCATTGAGATTTCAATTATCTCCGCTTCAGTCATTTCACGATGTTCGTAAATGTCCGTTTAATAAAATAGGTGAGTATGTGAGGATATCAGGAGTATTTTTCGTGTAGAAGAAGACGACAGTCATACGCTTTACTTAATTCTCCAAATGTCTTGAAGAATTTTAGAATTAATTAAACATGAAGTTACAATTCAATGAACGCTGTAACAACATCGTCAAATTGACAAAGTGAATGATTCTGGACTGGTACTGATTGAGTGCGATGAGTGAGATTTGAGTGAAATTAAGGGGAGGGGGGGGGGGGGGTAATCTAGTGTCGCTAATTTTGTGAGTGAATAATGAAATATGCATATAAATTCTATAAATATCTTTTCATTTCTTCAAAAACGAACGAGGCTCTGATAATTTTAATTATTTCATTGAAATCACGATTTTCTCTAGCCATATTCATTTTGTTTGTAGATGTTGATCCAATCTAAGGATAAAGAACACACGACCATAGATAACCTGGAAACTACATGTATCATTGGCTCGCTTATTCTTCGGCAATGTTTGCTCCCTGGCGTGTTTCGCTATTATCATATATATTTTCATTTTTTTGTCCTCTTTTTGTTGGGTTCAGGTATAGATTCAAGCTTATTGATAGTAAAAGAGTCAATTATACAAATCATTTGCAACAAATACTCAAAGAATATGTATGTGTTTTATGTATATTTCTTACTTTTTTAGAAAAACCTATTGAACTCTTGTTTTTTTCAAACAGTCATAAACTTATATTACCAAGAAATTTTATATTATTAAAAAAATGAATAAATAAAACATACTTCTCTGTAAGAAAGTTGTTTATAGTATAAAACAATTCTTTCTTTTTTTAAACATCAAATGATACTGATTTTCGAAATTATAAGCATATTGATTATGCCAATTCAAGTCTCTTTTTTTTCAAATTGGAACAAATATGTTGCTATTATTATTATTATTATTATTATTATTATTATTATTATTATTATTATAATTATTTGTATGTTCTATGGGGAACCTGTGCCCACTGGCTAGGGCGACAGATATGTGATACGAGAGAAATCGTAGGTCCGGTCCCGGCCGATCTCACCGCTGGTCATATAGGTACAGTTAAAAACATACTAAACTTGAAAATCATTCCGTTCGAAACCAGTCAAATCATTCACTCAGCGCTCAAATCATTTATTCCAAACACTCTCTCAAATTGATCAAAAACGCTTTTAAATGGTTAGAATTCGAAATCGTTAAAGACGATCAACATTTAATTGAAATCGATTAAAATATTCTACGATTTTATTGGCTGGTGTGGATTTTAAAGTGTATGATTGGTCCACAAAGACACACAACCAGAAAAGTATGTAAATTTTACTCAAAGGAGATTGGACATATCGCGAATTTTGTTCATCTTGAACAAATTATCGCTATTGGATAACCCCTCTTTAATTTCACTCAAAATTCATTCCACACACTCATTCAATTTCATTCCAAAATCATTCAATAATCCTTCATCTTGTCAATTTCACGGTTTTATTAACTGTATCTCTTAGCTTAGGCAATGTTTTTCAGAGCCCCGACCATGTGATGGCGATACCGAGGAAACACGTTCATAAGTACTTTGCTTTATACTTTTTTATCTAAAATCGATTGTGAAACAAGTTCTTTTAACTTTAAATCCCTTACGATTCCGCTTCTTTGAAAATTCACCAGTACTCGCGCCGAATGTGTAAGCCAATGATAGAACCAAGATCGATTGCCGCTTCTGGGAATCGAACTCGGGACCTTTGGATCAAGTTGCCGACGCTCTACCTCTAGACCACCTATACCCCACGAATAAGTGACCATAAGTGGTATTCATTATAATATGATTGAAAAACTGTAAAAGTGGTATAATTGCAAAATGGATTGTTTTCAAAGAAAAGAGTGTTTTAGTGTTGACAGGTTGTCCAGAAAGTCTGGCAGACATGTGTGTTTTACTGCAGCCTGTCTATCAGTATGTTTATCAAATGTAACCAAACGAGGGAAAAGGACCATCTTGGAACTCCATAAATACTAATAATGATAATAATAATAACAATAATAATATGAAAAAAGAATTTAAAGGCAGAAGAGGTAAACCATCGATGGAACAGACCCTCTTCCTACAGACTGTCATGAAAATGAATTACCTAGTAAATTCATAAACTTTTTAAAACTTTTTTACATCTAAGATTTCAAATCTACGTACTGAACTAGATAATCTATCAATGTATGTTTCAGTCTCAAACTCTGTGAATCATAACATTGTTTCTCATTCATTTACAGCATTCAAAGCAGTTACAGAAAGTGAAGTCAGAAAGATCATTGTCAGTTCTAAGCCAACTACATGCTCTTTAGATCCTATACCTACGTCTCAATTGGTAGAATGTATTGATTCTTTACTTCCAATTATTGTGAAAATTATAAATGACAGCCTATCAACGGATATCTTCCCCACAGCATGTAAGACAGCTGTTGTTAGACCTTTACTGAAGAAACCTGGACTAGATCACAACAATTTTAGGAATTATCGTCCAGTCTCGAACTTATCATTTTTGTCAAAAATTATTGAAAAGGTTGTATTGAAACAGCTGTTTGATTATCTAAATTCAAGTTCGTTGTTAAGTCCAAACCAATCAGCATACAGGCCTTGTCACAAAACAGAAACGGCTTTTCTTAAAGTTACGAATGATATCTTGCTCGCTCTGGATCGCGGTCATGTATCCTTGCTCGCCCTACTAGACCTGTCTGCTGCATTTGATACCGTTGACCATACTATTATGGCAAACACCTTACAGTCTGTTTTTGGCATATCTGGGACTGCCCTTTCCTGGTTCAAGTCATACATGCTCGACAGACAGCAGTTTGTTTCTGTAGGCAACTATAGGTGCGATCCTGAAGATCTAGTGTATGGTGTCCCACAAGGTTCTGTATTGGGACCTGTCCTTTTTGTCATGTACACCACGCATTTACTGTCCCTTATCGGCAGGCAATGTTTGCTAAATCAGTCATTTGCTGATGACACTCAGCTGTACAATTCTGCTGTCCCGTCACAAATTAGATTAGTTATTACACAAGTGGAAGACTGCATTTCCAATGTTGGAATTTGGATGTGTGAAAATAAGTTGAAACTTAATGATGACAAGACAGAGGTTCTATTGATTAAAACTAAAAACTCATTCAGATCGTGTGAGTGTCCTTCAGGCCTGCGCGTAGGAAATGGTAATATTCCTTTTACCGATTCTGCAAGAAACCTAGGTTATTGTATCTCGGATGATATGTCACTAGATACTCATGTCACAAAGGTATGCAAATCAGCCTATTGTGCTATCCACCAGATAAGTTCGATTAGCAAATATCTAACAAATGAAGCTACAAAAACGTTAGTGTGCGCATTTGTACTCAGTCGACTAGATTACTGTAATTCCCTTCTGTCAAATGTCCCCAAATACATTATTGATAAGTTACAGAGAGTCCAAAACTGTGCAGCACGGTTAGTTGTTAAGGCACGAAAGCACGACCACATCACCCCAGTCCTTAAATCGTTACACTGGCTTCCAATTGAAGCACGTATTAACTTTAAGCTATGTGTCTTGTGTCACAACTACTTTTTAGGACATTCCCCATCATTTATCAGTGACATACTGAATCAGTACACTCCATCTAGAAACCAGAGGTCATCATCCGATTCCCGCGTTTTAATTGTTCCGAAGACCCGCACAAAAAAGTATGGTGAGCGGAGCTTTTCATACTGTGCTCCAGAGCGATGGAATTCCCTGCCGTCACATATCAGACACACTGAGTCATTACAAGCCTTTAAAAAAGCCCTAAAGACTCACCTTTTTCGAGTATTCTATGACTAGATCTAAATTGATTGAAATTTTTACATTGGTCAGCGACAAACTGTGTTGTAAACATTTTAACTTGTACAGCGCTAAGAGCCTGAATTTTTGGGATATAGCGCTTTACAAATGTCCATTATTATTATTATTCTTATTATTATTATAATTATTATTATAAACCATGGATACTCTTTCTACTACAATTATATAGGAAGGTAGTTCAATCATACTAGATTCAAAACAAGTTAAAAATGTAAGAAGGTTTGACTCGGGTCATCCTGCGTAAGACGCGCAGTCTTACCTGTCCTGTGTTAAGAATGACAAAACGGTACAAACGGTTTGCCAATTGTACCCCGCTTTGCACGCAAGTATACGTGCAAAGCGGGGTATAAATGGAAAACTGTTTGTACCGCTTTGTCATCCTGAACGCAGGGCAGGATCGACATTTTCAGCACTTCCAAGGTGATCATTCTCCTGTGCTGGGTAAAAATAAATAATGTTGAAGGACGGTTACATTGTCTATTTCATTATACACTCAGAAATGTACGTATCAGTGATTTTTTAAAAAAAATGTTAAACAAATGTTGAAAAAGAAAATACTTTTAATCACTTATTTCACCATGTCTCTGAATAATTTACAGTTTACAACATCGTGTAATTGACCAGATGTCTAATTTTGGAATTATTTGGTATGAAATTGAATGAGTGTTTCGAGCAAGTTTTGATTGAATTTAAATGGGAGGTTGTCCGATATCGCAAAATTTGTTAAAGATGAACCGAATTCGCGATATTTATTTCCTCCTTTAATAAAATATCCATACAAGCTCTAAATAGCTTCCTATTTCTTCAAGAACCTATCAGACGCTTAAAATTTTATATATATCAGTGAAATCGCGATTTTTTTTTCTAGCTTAACTTATTGTGAGTGACGTTGATGATTCTATCTTTTTCAGTGAGTTTTGAGCGCTTTTGAATGTTTTGAGTGAGTGTTTGGAATGAATGAATGGAGCGCTGAGCGAGTGATTTAGTATGGTTTTGATCGAAACGAATGTCGATTTCACGATGTTGTTAACTGTAAAACACATAGAACGGTTTTTAGCGCATTCAATTCGATTATTTCAAAAATTGATAATGGGAAAAGGTTAAACCAAAACCCGCTTTTATTTTCTGTGGGTCAAAACCGGGATACTTTTTTTTTTAAATTTTAGTGGGTTGAGGGTGTGTCTAGATGCTACAACGTCTTTATTGGTTTAGCATTCTGAAATGGCCACCTCTCACAATAATTCTACTCGTTAATGAAAACGCGGCTCTCATGTCATCTACAACTCAATTGGAATATTCTTCAAATGATTTTCTTTCTTCATATTTTTTGAAATGGTTTAAACTCACTTTGTAACATTAATGCGTTAATTTATCTTAGCGGTTCTAAAGTACGGCTACGACAAAATTAGAGAAATAGCGCCTTCCCTCGTGGGTGTTCTTGCTTCGGTCAGCATCAAAGAATTTATTTTAGGAACCGATCTGTTTAATTAAGGATTCCACTACACGAAATTCCACCAGTAAATTACTAATAACACCTCATTTGAATAAATAATTGATGTAATTAGACCGACAGTAGGTAAGAATGTACTAATACTGTGATCCATTTGACAGGCCCGAGGAAACACACGACTCGTGCTGCAGTCGACCTTGGTTAGTTTTTTTTAAAAAGACATGTCTTATTTTTATTTGATTTTACTATACGCCGCTGAAAGTTGTCGTATATTGTCCACTGACCATGTGCATAATTTCACCATTTATGATATTATTCTAGGTCATTTAATAAAGTCAATTAGAGTCCTTCTTGACAAAATTCCTTGTTAAAGCAAGTCCTTGGTATAATAGCAGAATTTTCCTCATCGTATCACCGAGCGCATATTTCGACCAATTGTTGATATTATGCTGTGTCACGGAAAAGGGAGTATTTACGTTTATTATAAGTATTATTATCAATATCATCATTTTTATCATTTAAAGCAACTCCTATTACAACTATTGAAGAATTTTCCCAAAGTATTCCACACCATGTGTCAAGCTTGTTTCAACAATTGTGATTTATAATACTGCATTACGGAAAAACAGTCTTTCGTGATTTAATCTGAAGGCATAATATATCGCTGCTCGGGTCTGGTGTTACTAGTTCATGGCTGGAACACTGAAATAATGTACCTTATCTGCGGACTAAGGTATAATTAAAGTTATACCTACTTATCATTATATTTAGAAACATTTCTTATATACGTTTACGAATTTTTCTTCATGCTTTATATAAAGGGAGAAATTTATTCGTATTAGAAATGTATGTTAAAGAGGATAATCGTTAATTTCAGCGTAAGATCGATTTATATTTCATTGAGTGAACAACAAAAGCTATATTTTCACTTGTGGTGGAGCCACAAGTGAAAATTTAGCTTTTTTGTTCGCTAAATGAAATATCAATCGCATTTCGTACTTGATAGCTATGCAACTTTATGATGGCGTTGCTTTTGGGCTTCACTGAAGCAACTGTCAAAAAGAATGAAATGAACGAAAGCGAGGTATTATGTTTGAGTTTATCTAATGATAACCTACCGGTATTTCTGGATAATTCACCGAAAAGAATTAAGCGATTTCTTATCATTATTAAAATGTCCATGTCAAAGTACTAAAAAATCTTAAATTCAGTTTTATATCTAAAATCCTTTCTCAAACTAAATGAAATTCTATTTCATAATGAATTAGAAGTACAATGTTGCAACTTTTTCTATGTTACGCAGTGCATATGTTTATATTTAACGATTCATACCTCAAACAAAGTATCGAATAACACTCATGGAATGAAATGTGAATTCTAACTAAATATAAGAGTTCAATGACATTTTTATCTTAAATACTATCGAAGTTGGTAGTTCTTTCCAATCCATACTCAACTTAGAAGGGAGCGATAGTATAACTTGGACATCATATGATATTGGCTCGTGCAATATTGTGGTAGGTTCGTATAAAAGTATTTAGCACTAACGAAAATGTGAACTAAGCCACCATTATGTTGTCAAACATATTATCAACCCATTTGTCTCCTTCAATGCATACTTTACTTTGTCTGTTCATTTCACTTGAAGTGTAGTAACAACCCCTACACTATGGTATTAATTAGAAATGAATGGCAATGGAATATCTTTCTTTACAATGTTTTGACCAAGGCTCTTTTTTGTTGTCTGCTTTTGTCATTCGTTTCATTCACACTCATACAGTTAACAACACCGTGAAATAGACATTCATTCGATTCAAAACCATTCTAAATCGTTCAGCGCTCCATTCATTCCATACACTCGCTTAAAAAATTCAAAAACGCTCCAAAATCACTTAAAAGAAAAGATCGATAACTACTTTTAAATTAAAAAATGTTAGTAAAAATCACGATTTCACCGACATGAATTAAAATTGTGAGCGCTCAATTGGTGCTTGGAAAAAATGAAGATATTTATCGATGTTGTATGCATATTTCATTCTGAAAATCATCTTGAGCAAAATTTGCGATTGGATTATATTCCTTTAATTTCACTCAAAACCCACTCGTCACGCTCGTTCATTTTCATTCGAAAACCATTCCAAAATCATTCACCTTGGCAATTTCACGATGTAGTTTACTGTATCACCTTGAAATGTTTGAAGCCAGAAGCTAAGTTTAATCGCCACCGGTTATTTCTACGCTTCACCCTTACAAATTTTCGTCATAATAGACTCGTCCAATTAAGAGGCTTTTGTATGTTATCCCTTTCCTGTTTTCCAAAATTTGGACCAGTCCAAATTCAAAGGTGTTGCAGACGAAAATTTAAAGTGGATTTAATTTGAAAAATAACCATTCTGTAGGGTAGCAAAAAGTGTGGAAAAAGAAGAAATTGCTTGTCAGAAGCAATTTCTTCTTTTTTCACAATGTTTTCTCAATCATAAAATCACAGGCACGTAAAAAGCCGGGATTAAACAGCAAAGGGTTATCTCTCTTGTTTGTTCTTTGGATTAAATCCAAAATCAAAAGCGCTCCTTTTAAAAATGTTCCTTTGATTTTATCCACGGTTTCTATGGAGAAGTTGCGCAATTTACTTTTGTAAATACGAAATATTTATCAATGCAATTCGTATTTATGATCAAGTTTTCAATAGTACAGTAGAATATATCTAATGAATCGTGCAATATTTGATTTAGAGCTTTTCTTAAAATCTCATTTTGCAGAGAAACATCGTGAGAAAAAGAGAAATCGCTTACGGCGAACGATTGCTTTTTTCATATCTCCTTTTTTAACCTTTTTTTCTTCTCACAATAGTTTGCCAAAAATGCCAAGTAAAAAACAAAGATACCTTTTTGCACTGGTTTAAACCAAGATGGTCTCTTCTTGTGAGAAAGATAGACTACTTTAAGGTAGTGGATCCATAATACCTCCACAGCATTTCGTGGGCTATTAACTTTTAAAGTGTTAATCGATGTATCCTTATGAATTCATCAGGAAGCCTCGGTTAACATTGTGTTAGATCACGAGTTCCGAAATGTTCCGGAACTATTACGGGTCCACTACCTTAATTTACATCCACATCATTGTGTGTAAGATTATATAATTAATTTATCTTTTCTGATAACATTGATAAAACATGAGATTTTCTTTTTCAAAAAGACCAGAGGCTAAAACTAAAGTCATAATCTTCTTATCAGTTGTACGTCCTTTGATAGAAATCTTTAGACCACCGGTATTTTATTTAACTTTGCATCCCTGCATTTAGAAAACGGAATAATATATATCTCTTTTAAGTAAATCCGACACAATACAGCCGTTAGATAAGACTTTATTTGTGGAAAATAGATGTCTTATGTAAGAATACTTTACTTCCAAAAATTGAATTTTACTATATGTTAAATGTCTTGTTTAAAAATATATAAATACATGTATAAAAATAAATCGTAGAAATAAAACTTCGTCTTGATTTTGATTGTCAAGAAAGGCAAAACCATGCACGCAGATGCATTTCCAATAAATAAGTGACCCGTCATGCGGAAAGGGACAATCTGGGTAACGCGTAAAGTCTCGACCCTATTCAGACTGCGCGGATTGCGTAGACTGAGTAGGGTCATAATTTTTCGAAATGTACTTATTTTCTGAATCTAGAAGGAACAACCTACCTTCCAGGGAAAGAATTGTTGAAATGCGACATCTGGTTGACCAATGCTGGACCCAATCTCTGTTTCAAATAGTCATTTTACAGTGTTCCCAGATGGTCCCTTTTCGCGTGACGGGTCACATATATTCTGAAATCTCGTAACTATAGATTGATTAAAGCTGTGGTTACGAGATTTTTGAAAGGAATGTCTGGTGAAGAGAAATTGCTTGATTAAATAAATTACTTCTCCCCAATCACAAACTGTTATTTTGTATTTATTAGTACAAAAAAAAAAAATTATATACGTAAAACCATTTGACCATTTGATTTATATTTGGGAATCAGTGACATATAGGCCCATTGGGCCGGGTGTAATTTTGTACTTTTTTATAACTGTATTCTTCTATTTGTATACACATGTCACTATAATAAAATATTTACTTATATATATATGATCACTTTATCATGATGCCCTTATTGAATGGTCATAAAAATTAACTTACGTTTTGAATAAAAAAATATAGTTTAGGTCTTACATAAACGTTAATTCTTCCCGCTTTCATTACTCTAACTATATACATTTACCATTAGAAGACAATAATTCCTTAGACTCTTCCAAATTCAAGTAGGTCTGCAGTCGATTGCAATGCAACTTAAATGAATAAGTCATTTCCTAGTTATTCAACGCATGCATCCGACCATCGGAAAATTGAAAATCATGCAATTGGTTACAGTAGAGAAATGGGGTTAGATGTTCATGGAAATTAAGCGAGATTGAGTTATTATTTATCGGAAGATAGGTTAACCAAACATTATTACTACATTTTAAAAATAAAAAGTAATTGAGACCCGTCACGCGTAAGGGACCATCTGGGTGGTGCGCAAAATGTCGATCCTAGTCAGACTGCGCAGACTGACTAGGGTCGAAACTATTTTCTGAATATACTGATCAATCTACCTTGCAGTGAAAAAAAAATTGGAAATGCGACTTCTGGTTGACCTTTTGCTGGATCAAATCTGTTTTTTAATAATTCATTTTATAGAATTCCCGGAGGTCCCTTTTCGCGTTACGGGTCACAATTATAAGTAAAAAGTTTCAGATTCTATATGGCAACCTATGTGATGGGTTCGCATTCGAACCGTCTCGTCGAGACAATTCCAATGAATACCCACAACACAGGGTCTGTATGAATAATAAGCCCGTGCGTGACATTTCAAACAATTTCAAATGTGCGCCAATTAAAATCTTTGGTCAGCCTTTTCACCTGCACAGTCTGACCAGAGTCTTCACTTTGCGCAATGTAGATAGATAAGGTCTTTAACTGTCTTAAGACATTGTAGTTATCTTTTTATTAATCTATGTGACTGTCTAGGCTGGTTAATGTTGGTCCATTTCGCACATAGAAAATTGTTGGAAATGTCACACACAGGCTCATTATTTTTTAATTAAAACTTTGTATAGAAAGTCAAATGTACCCAATCTAGAGCTCCATAATCCACTATTGTATGCCACAAGGAAGTCCCAATGGGTTAAGGATTTCAAACTTATTTTCAATAAGTGGTAGCAGACTTTGTATTGAAACGTCCCAACTAATTACAATTTTCTTGTTTTTATCCCCCAGGCCGATATTCCTGAGACAAAACCCTACAAGTATCCATATATCTTATCACGGCGACCCAGAATCCCAAAAATACAGTTATGATATTCGGAACGTGATTTCAACTAATTGGATGTAGCCCTCGGACATGAAAGACGGTTTTCGTGAGAAAGGTAGCCACCCGGGGATTCCGACTTTGTTTGAATTATTCAGCACTTAAGGAATACGTACATGACTTCATTAAAATAGGATCGTGTTTGATTTAGTGTAATGCGAGATGGTATTGGGAAAAATATAGATTTAGTGGAGTTTAACGTGATAATTATCTACATTTCAAAAGAGAGCTCTATATATTAAATGTTATAAAATAAATATAGTTTTTACGTTTTTGGAATAAAATGGATATCTTTATTCGAAAAATGTGATGGGTGGATTTAACAAAAACGCGCTATGGATGGAAATATAACAGCGGATATTTATGGATTGACGACCATCGATTACAATAGTTCAATGTCAACAATTCATTCATGGGTGGATAACATAACACAAGAGCAACACAATGGTAGGTTGTCTACACAACGGTCCGAAGTCACACCGCTATTTGATTTATCCAACACGACAGGGTATTTCAATGAAACTTCGAATACTACGGATATTCATACCACGGTTGAGATCGTTCTTATATCTATCGTAGCTGGATTTATATCTATATTGACAATGGGAGGTAATTTACTAGTCATCATCGCTTTTAAACTGGATAAACAACTTCAGACTATTAGTAATTGTTTCTTGCTAAGTCTTGCCGTGGCTGACTTTACGATTGGTCTCGTCTCGATGCCGCTATACACTCTATACTTATTGATGGACCACTGGCCGCTGGGACCATTGTTTTGTGATCTCTGGTTATCTCTAGACTATACGATGAGTAATGCTTCAGTCGCTAATTTATTGATAATATGTTTTGATCGTTATTTATCCGTGACTCGACCCCTGACATACAGAGCCAACCGGACTCCTAGGAAGGTCGGTATAATGATCAGTTGTGCGTGGACTATAAGTGCGTTACTATGGACACCCTGGATATTTGCATGGCCTCATATAGAGGGCAAGCGTACGGTCCCGGAAAAGGAGTGCTTTATACAGTTTCTTTATACCAACCCTTATATCACCATAGCGACGGCTCTTGCGGCATTTTACATTCCCATATCAATCATGATAATTCTATATTTTAAGATATACAGAGAGACAGAAAAACGACAAAAGCGAATTCCTATGTTACAAGGATCTAAACAATTCCAGTCGAGTAAGAAATCCGCGTGCTCCACGACAGACGAAGATTCATCACTATTCTTGAAGCGAGATGACATATCCCCGGATGTAGACGAGTTCTTTGAACTGGAACCGTCTGCAGTACGGGAACCACGCTCAATTTGGAATCGTTGTTGTTGTCGTATGATTGATAGGGACTTTGAACCTCCGGACGACTCCAGCACGAGTGACCCGCCGGGGTCGCCTGATGCCGCAGCCACGTCATCGAACGCGCAGAACTTTTTAACTTTCCGAGATAACACGAATTCAAAATATCATCATAGACATAGTAGTTATATCAATGGCAGACCGCACCGAAATAACCCATTTAATAATAGTTTTAATGTTTCATTACCCATGAACTCGTTTGAAACTGACAGGTCCCCGGTATTGTCGCCCATGACCGAAACAACAACACCCGGAAGTCGACACAGTAACATATCAAGTCCAACGGAGAACTGTAACAACAACCAGTCGGGCTTTCCTCGACACGAGTCACGTGACTCGATGTACACAATTATGATAAGGTTCCCGAGTAAAGATTCAGGAGACGGGGATAGCGGGAAACCATCCATCAAAATGTTTCCGGAATATGCGGAGATCGAGACGGAGGAAGACGGGGAGGGTCTAATTATGCGTAGAAGCAATCATAGCGACGACAGTGATGTAAATGAGATGAGCGAACTTAGACTGGATGAATCAAGTTTCATCAGTAGGTCAAAAATCGAAAAACAGACCAAATTTGGACAAAAGGTCGATTCTGTGTATTCGTCTACGGAGAGTTTACAAAATACTCCACAAACTCCGACAGGGCTTTATCGAAATAGTACAAAGCCTCTTCTCCCGCCGCCGTTTGGCACCCCCGCGTTAGGTCGAAGGACACGATCATTCGACGCCATTAAATCGGCGTCCCAGGCACGGTTAGCCCTGAAAGTGGCAAACAAGGTTAAAAACCAGCGTGTTCGACGTAAACGTCAAGAGAGACGTCAAGACCGTAAAGCAGCCAAGACGTTATCAGCCATTTTGTTAGCCTTCATCATCACATGGACACCATATAACATATTCGCCGTTGTTTCCACTTTTTGCCTCACCTGCATAAATCCAACATTATACGCATTTGGTAAGTATTATTATTTTCATGTGACCCGCTACGCGAAAGGGACCATCTGGGTAGTGCGTAAAGTGTCGACCCTAATCAGGCTGCACGGAGTGCGCAGACTGGCTAGGATCGAAACTTATTGCAACGTGCTTATTTTCTGAATCTAGAATGATCAATCTACATTCCAGTGAAAGAATTTTTGAAATGCGACCTCTGGTTGACCAATGCTGGACCCAATCTCTTTTTCAATAATTCAATTTACAAACTTTCCGGATTGTCCCCTTCGCGTGACGGGTCACATATTTAATTTTTCCTCACGAACAAGAAGCCATAATCCTGCAGTATCTAAATTTCGTTTCAACCAACTTTTCATTTTTTGGAAAAAGCAGAAAATGCAGGCTAAGATCAGACTGCACACCTGTAAGCAAGCAGAATGATCTTAGTTAACATTGACTGCCAAAATATTTTGTACAGCGTAAATAATCCTTGAAAAGCATGAGAGCGGTAAAAAAGTAAAATTACACCAAAGGATTTCTAATTAAGAATTAATCCGTCTATCAAAGCCGCTGAATCACAAAAATGAGCCCGTGCGTGAGATTTCCAACAATTCCAAATATGCGCAAAGCAAAGACTCTGACCAGTCTGTGCATCCGCACATTCTGACCAGAGTCTTCACTTTATGCGTTTAGTTGATAGTTAAGGTCTCAAAATATATGTAGACAGGTAACTTGATATATTCAGTATGGGGCTGTCAACGCTACTCAATGATTGCACCTCACATTTCAAATTATTGGAAATGTTCACTATCAAAAGAGGAGCCTATACTATCAAGGGGGATAACTATATGCATTTTGCATTTTGTTCGAATTATGCAACTTGTACACCCAACAACCGAGCGTAGGCACTCGTAGGCAGTGATATTGTTTTACATTATAATCCTACAATCCTATAATAATGATTTTAAAGGCTGGTTCTGATTTTTAAGCCTCTGATTTTTCCTCGAAGATATGAAATTTAGAAAAGCACGTTTATTTTATTAAAGGGGGGTAAAATATCATCGATTATATTTTACCCCCCCCCTTGAAAATTATACAACACTCGCTCCTCCCACTCTTTCAATTTCATTTTTAAATAAACCATAACAATTCACCTAGTCAATCTCACGATGTTGTTAACTGTATGATAGACTTTTACAAATGTATACGGAATAAAAAAAATCATTTCTCTGGCTCAGTGCGAAACAGTTGTGACTGCCTATAAACATAAAGGCAGTTACAACTGTTTCGCGTTGAGCCATCGACATATATTGTCGTCAAGGTAAAGCTGTGCTTATAAATGTATGTATGCATTTCGACGGTTAGTAGACAAATGCATATTCTTTTCAACCTCTTGTTAAATATTACGAGTCGCCAAATAATATTGCAATTTCATTGATTGGCCGAGCACACAGATCGTTTTCGAACAAATATATCAGTTCAAATATTTACGCTTAGATTATATTACTGAAGAAGCGATCATCGAACTCTGTCTTTGACATTTTAATCCATTCTACAGTTATTTCATTGATTGATTGGAGTTTTTAGGCCTCTTTCGACATTTTTTTCAGATTTAACGGGGCGGCTGGAGCACCCAACAATTGTTTTCTGGTATTTCTCCTACCAGTTCAACCACCAAATCCTTTCCTAGCCTCCAGCTGCTATCTCCCATAGGTCTACGATTATCAAGTTTAGTTTACAAGTTTATTGAAGAAACAAAAGAAAGAAATGTCTATCATGTGCATATACATAATAACAACAGTTGTACACTTTCAAAAAGGTTCACAAAAAAAAAATTAGAAAATTGGGATTATCAACCCATTGGTGAGAGACAAATAGACGGAAAGGATGATTGTCGCCGTCGGGGTTCGAACCCGGGACCTCTAGATTAACAGTCCGACGCGCTACCAACTGCGCCACGACGGCGGCACTTTCTACAGTTAGTATCATTACGAAAATGACACTCAATCCGGTCAAAACCGTTCTAAATCACTCACTCAGCGATCCTTTCATTCATTCCAAGCACTCATTCCGATCACTCAAAAACGCTCCGAAGTCATTTGAAAACACTTCGAATTATCTCAAAAGAATCAACATTTCCTTCAAATTGTTACACTCTTTTTACGATTTTATTAACTGGTGTAGATTTTGAAGCGTTTGGTAAGTCCATGAAAAACACCCATTCAGAAAAGTACGTAAATGATTTCACGGGAAGTAAAACAAATAGAGGATAATCGTTTGTTTCAGTGTAAGATCGATTTATATTTCATTGAGTAAACAACGAAAGCTATATTTTCACGAGTGGCAAAGCCATGAGTGAAAATATAGCTTTTCTTGTTCACGAAATGAAATATTAATCGATCTTACACGAAAAACAAACGATTATTCTATTTCTTTAATGCAAAAATTAGACAAAATGTGAATTTTTTAGGACATTTTTCCGTAAAGCGCGTCATTTTGCGCGTGATTGCTATGTAACGTTCATTGTGACGTCACTTATTTCGCCCCGCATAGATGACGTAAGTTAGGGTGAAATGCACAAAAGCAGGGTATAAAATTTTGATAATTTCACTGCTTTTGTGGTGAGATTATCAAGTGATAATCTACCGTTATTTCTCGATAAACCACCGAAAAGCATTAAAGAAACATCGTTAATTTCGTCGAATTAGTCGAAATAATCAATGTTGTATTACCCAACCGCACCCTTATTTTCATTCAAAACCCGCTCCTCAAAGGAGTGGTACGTTGTGAGTTGTACGTAGGACATGATCAACCATTAAAACCTTTTTAACAGACGCTAATGTAAAAGAATATGTTTTTTCAATGACTTAGAGTCATTGATTTACATTAATCAATGTTAAACATGAATGTCATATCCTGTAGTACATTGACTTTTAAACAGGAAAAAAATAGTCTTATCACTTGACTTTTTATTTTCGTATTTAGAGTGACTGATACATTTTTGAGGGCGTTAACATTTGCCGAGATCTGAAAAATGGTTTAACGCCCGAGTGCAAAGCACAGCACTTGGGCGTTAAAGCTTTTTCAGGGTCTCTGCAAATGTTAACGTCCGAAAGACATTAATTGGCGGCATCTTTCTATTTTTTTAATTTTTTTTAGGGGGGGGGGGGGGGGCGTAACTTTGGTAGATATTGAATTTGAAAACTTTTTGTAAAAAAACAATGGTTGAAAATTGGTTCTAAACTGCATGAACTTCTTCAGTTTAAAAATTTTAAACTCAGCAAATTAAACTGATTGCAGTTTGCTTCATTGGCATCTCTTATTAGCTCCGCTGACAGAAAGCCAGCGAGATATTTTCATGGCGTTGCGACTGCCATGTATCCGTACATCCGTAAACTTTTCTTTATACATCTTCTCCTCCCAAACCAATGTCCAATATTAACCATGCTTGGCTGAAATGTTCCTTGGGTTACCCTCTTTCTAATTTGTTCAAGAAATTTTGATTGACCCCTAAATATGCGCTGGGCTTATTTTCACTTTAAAATCTAAAAAGCCTTCTCCTCCCAAACCATTAGGCATATTTCAATGAAACGCGGTATGAATATTCCTTGGGAGACCATTTACTTATATTGTTCAAGAAATTTAGATTGACCCCCCCCCCCCCCCCCCCCCAATAAAGGAGTAGAAGGGTTGGGTTTATTTTCGATTTAAACTCTTTAAAATTCTTTAAAATCATTAGAGGGATTTAAATGAATCTTGACAGAAATGTCCCTTGGGTGACCTTCGTCCAAAGTTGTTTGAGATTTTTTTATTGTCCCCCAAATATAGGCGTGGCAGAGCGAAGATTATTTTCACATCTTTAAAAAATCTTCTCCTCTCAACCTACTGGGCTGATTTAAATGGAGCTTGGAACGAATGTTCCTTGTGTAACCCATAACTTATATTGTTCACGATTTTTTATTGACCACAAAATTTGGGTGTGATTCTCCCAAACCATTAATCCGATTGAAACGAAACTTGGCATGAATATTCCCCAGGTGACCATGTACCGAAGTTATTCAAGAAATTTTGATTGACCCACAAATATGGGTGTGGCAGGGCGAGACTTATCTTGGCTTTGAATGCTGACTTCACATACCAAACCATTTGACCAATTTCAACGAACGAATGTTCATCTGAAAACCGTGTATCTTTATTGTTCAAGAATTATAAATTGACTGCCAAATATGGGCGTGACAGGGCGGAGCTTCATTTCACTTTAAAATCACCTCCAAAACTACTGGGTCCTTTTCAATAAAAAATGGCATGAATGTTCCGTAAATGACCGTGTTCAGAAATTGATTTCTTTTGGGAATATCTCTTTTTTTCAAATCTAGAGATGTTCAAACCAGTGTAGCGATACAGGCCCTCTTGTGCCTCTTGTTCAGATGTACGTTACGCGACTATGCTTCGCTATCTGTTGTTGTTCACTATTCCATATTCTTCCAGGTTTTTATCATTACTTAAGAATTACTTGACTCGTCTACGTAATGACAAATTTTCTGTATTTACTGTAAGAAAAGATCACGTGTTACGGAGAAATTATTTGTATATGTTTGAGAAGCATGCGGAATAAATTGAATGATTGAACATGGGTTTAACGCTGCTTTTAAAAATTTTACAGTCATATTGCGGCGACTGGGGTACCTAACGATGGATTTCTGGTATTTCTCTCTTATGTATTACCAAGGCATCCTTTCCGATCCACCAGTTGTTCATACCAAATAGGTCAACGATCACCAAGTCATCGGTAGGGGACATATGTCGGAAAAGATACGTGCCACCGTCGGGGATTGAATCCGTGATTTCATGATTTGTAGGCTGACGCGCTCCCTACTTCGCTATGACGGTGGAAGCATGCAGAATAAATAAAGGGGAAACCAATCCATTCGTTACATGTATTTTGATCCAACGTGGGGCAAAACGTCTGTTCGTTTCTAATGAAACTGTAATCGAAAGCAAGAAATAGAGAAGATATCAGCCAGTGTTCGTTCTAAATATTAATATCCCCATGTAATATGTTACTTATTTATATTCCATAAGAAAACGTACCACAGTGATTTATGCTTATTCAAGTAAATTTAATTTTGCCACAGGATATCCCGGGAAACATTTCCATGTCTGATATTAACAAACGGTCCAAGTCATAGACAATAAGTGAATATTTCAAAGAAACAACAATGTAGTCCACATCGTATCCGTTTGCGCTTATCTTCTCTGACAAATTTCTAAGAATCTCCCTAAACAGGCAAATATGACTATACCGAGGTCAATAAAAAAGCACCAGGAATTAACGCCGGATAAAATAAAGGCTAGCTTTAATAAAATTGACTTTCTACGTGTCAACATGAAAACATTGCAATATCGTCCAATACTTATATCTAAACATGGTGGAAGTCACTTACTTACAACACGTCCGCTTTCTACACATTGTTTCTTTAAAACCAAATTAAATACATTTATGTGTATTGAGCATTTTATAAGCCAGTGTAAGGGGTTTTGGAAAATTATGATTTTTTTGGTTGAAAAAGCAAAACAACGTTTATCGTCATCGCGTTTTTATACGCTTGGCGAAATACGGAGCTTACTGTGTGATCACCCGTGGCGACCGGCGCCGGTTTGGCGGTCGGCGTCCACTTCTTTGTCCAGATCATAATTCTGACACCTTATGTCCAACAGACTTGAAACTTGGCAGTTGTTTTCCTCCTACGATTAAGGAGTGCAGTGCACAAGAACGTTAACTCTACCTAGCTGAACTTTTAAGATATTTTCCCTTAGTTGTTTATTCATACTGACATTACCTTGTTAGCTCTTGAAATAGAATCGAACTCAGGATATTATTTAGTCTTGTGATAAATCGACTCGTAGATCTCAGGTTTACCCTCAGTTAAGCGTGAAGCCCGTCGTAGTAACGTCATTGACTTTTCTTTCTTATGGATAAAGCCCATCCTTTTGCGGCACATTTTTCATAAAAAAGCCAATGCCGTATTCTTATCAGCTACTTTTCCGGTGTGTGATACAATAGAACCCACGTGGTATGTATTTGGTTGTGTAATTATATACCTCATAATGTTCTGCAACGAGCAGTTCCTCGGCAAGAAAAGGAGAGCGACATTCTCCCAAAGCTGTAGATGCTGGAACAATCCGCTTTTAGTATCAACAATATGCATGTATTTCATCGCTGATGATGAAGAATTTAGTGTTTTAACTCTTTAGCCCTGCATTTTTTCCCAAATTTACTGTTAGAGGGGAAAATGTTGCTGTTTTTTCGAGCAATTCATTTTTTTATCCGCAGCATTTTCACAATTTGAATAAAAAAGACATTATATTCTGGGACACAATTGAAAGGATAAAGATGGAAAGGGTCGGGCATTTGACGGTTTACTGTTTTACTAAGCATCTTTTTTTGCGTAAGTCAAAAATTAAAGTTGCTTCTACAGTAAAAACTAAACATGGAATTATGTCATGCGTAATCACATTGTAATCGTCTTCTTAACCCTTGAAATGATGAATATTTTTTGCTAAGAATTTTCATCACAATCAAGGGCAAAAAGCACTGAAAGTACCAACTGTAGGCCAATTTTATTTGTAAAACTAAATCTATTGACAATTCTGGATTGAAAGTGAGAAAAAAGTGGTCAATACTAACATTAGACTGCACTTATGTGCAGACTGATGTTTGTCTATAGCTCCTTCCAAAGCAGGAAGATTCCGGGATCAGCATGACATGGGTTAAGACGATTCCAATGCGATATTGCATGGCAGAACCTAACAATGAATTAAAAACGATTTGTGATTTTGACTTTTAATTTTTCGTAAAATGTTTAGTAAATCAGGCCCCAACGTTATCTTATTGTAACCGTCTCCTTAAGATGGCATGAATGAGATATTGCATGGCAGAATTAAAACACTAGGTACAATTTGTGATTTTGACTTAAGATATTTTTTTTTTTTTTTGCGTATAACAGGCCCCGGGCCTCTTGACCAACGTCACGAAAACCCGACCCGTCACACCACCCACCCTCAGATTTTTAAATGTCGTTTTCTCAAAATTTTAAGTTACACCAACAGCTTGTTCAAGCTGTAGTTAAATTGTTTAAGCTGCAAATCCACGAAAATGATTGGAAGAAACCGGCGAGAAAAGTCGAACCTCAGGTGCCGTCACAAATAGATTATAATTGAGCATATGCATTACATTTCCAGCAATTTCAAATATGCGCTATGCAAAGATTCTGGCCATCCTGTGCATCCCCATAGTTTGACCAAAGTCTTCACTTTTCACTTTAAGATAAGTATGGACTCAAGTCACTAAAGAAAATCTTGTATATGACTACATAGCATTGTAGGTTTCTCAATGTTTGCTCCTTACTCACATGTAAGTTTATTGGAAATGTCAAGCACATGCTCAATCGAGTGCTTGGATTAGACAATCATTTTTTGATTGATAGCAGCGATCCGTTGTTTGGTGCTTAAAGTAACAACAACAATAAATTAATCTGAGACCAGTCACGCGAAAAGGGACCATCTGGGAATTCCGAAAAATAGATATCTGAAGATTTGAATATTTTAAAGAGATCGGCTCTAGTACAGGTCAGCCATAGGTCCCATTATAAAAGTTCTTTCACTTGAATGTAGATTGATTGTTCTAGATTCAGAAAATTAGCAAAGTGCCAAAAGTTTCGACCCTAGTCAGTCTGCGCAATCCGCACAGTCTTACAAGGATCGACACTTTACGCATCTCCAAGATGGTCCATTTTCGGGTGACGTGTCACATATTTGAAAAAAGATGATAATACCATTTAAGACTTAGTGTGAGAAAGTATTCGAAGTCAGTAATTTTCTATGTGCTTAAACATTTTTTATGTTGTTGTTGTTTTTGTTTAACAAATAACACTTCTGAATCACACGAAATTATAAATTTGTTGCTAGTGACCATGGAAAGCACACTACTTGTTTTCTGTTATTTCGACCGCTGAAGTAATTTTTATCTCTTTGATACCTAGACAGTGTCTCGGCCCTGATTTATGAACGTTCTACCAAATTGAATATATCACAGTACTCGTGTTACATAAACAGATAATCAGACAATACGGCATGTTTCTGCTATATACGACCTGTAACCGAATTGAGCGATGAATGTTTGAAAGATTGTGCCGTAAAACGTTAAGAATCTTCTGAGAAGTTCTATAAAACGTCGTTTCTGGTCAAAATGCTGAAGCTTGATAAGGTTTGTCCTTTCTTTTTAGGAATATTTGCTGAAATAACTATATTTATATTTATCATTCCTGATCATTTGATCATGTATTTTATTCCAGAATGCAGAGCTCGTGTCGAATTAATATCCATTTTTTAGCTCACCTGAGCTCGTTGTAAAATTTCAATATTCCCCCATATATACAATACAAATCTTGTTGTGATAGAACGGGGCTTATTTTGACATTGAAATATTTAAACGTTTTCTCCTCCCAAAACAGTGGACAAGTTTTTGAAATCTTATTGGTCTCCAAATACTTGCGTTGACGGCCGGGGCTTATTTTGACTTTGAAATCTCATAACGTATTCACCTGCCAAATCATTGGGCCTATTTGTATCTTCTCAGAATTTTGTTCGAGAAATTTTGATTGTTTGACAAATATTGGCGTGGCAAGGCGGGGCTTATTTTGACTTGGAAATCTTTAAACCACATCTTCTTCTAAACCAGTGAGCCTATTTCAAACAAAGTTGGCACGAATGTTCCTTAATTGACCCTTGTAGCAAAACTGCTCGTAAAAAGTTCAAGCTTGGCGGTGAAATTCATATTTTGAAATAGAAATCGTTAAAAAAAACCTGCCCTCCTACCAAACTACCCGACCAATTTCAATCAAACTTGGCATAAATGTTTGGTGTCCATTTGGTGTGAGCGATTAAGGATCATTTAGTTCCTGACGTACCAGGAAAGCATATATTCTATAGGATTAATGGTTATGTGTTATTTAATATCTTATTTCAACTTCTTCTGAAGCCTAAATTCAATTTTCCACAATGTATTTTACGTACAAGGTGGGGCTGTTTTCAATCTCAATCTAATTGAATCAATTTTATCTCTATGAAACAACTACGCTACCTCTCCAGGCAGGGGCATAGCAGTACGTAATATGGTGGATCTGATTTTGATGAGATTGGGCTGCTTTAGTAACGAATTCTGTAGAACGTATCTAGTTATTGACACGGAGATTGATAGTGATATTCCACTATATGATACGTCTATACAGATGATTACGGGGGTTACTGACATATTGATAAACCATTCATTTTACTGTCGACTGATATGACATGCGTGTTAATCACAGAAATCTTCTACAATATTACAGGAATGGCATTTCAAAACATATGTTCTTATATGACAGAAATATGCAGGCAAATGAGTGGACTTTAAATCCTTTCGAATAATTATTTATGTTCAATTTTAAACTAAATCGTATTTTGACAGTCATATTCAGGGATTGCGCTAGTATTTGCAATTAAAGAGTCATTGACTCCTCAATCATGAAATTCTGGGGCCCAATACTGATTTTAGGGAGTCAAAACAACAAAAATAGCAAGTCATGATTAAAATTTTGCAGTTTAGAGAGTCAATTCACCTTTTCTTATATAGATATGAAGTTAGCAAATAAATCGTAAAACTAAAGACAGGATAAAAGATCAATAATTGAAGATGTGAAGGATAAAACATAGTTTTGAGCCTTATATTTTCTGTCAAGGAGGTCAAAATGATGGGTAAAATAAAGGTATTTTCAGATTTTTTATGGTCATAACCCCGGTTAAAGGGTCAAACACGAGCCCCGCACATTGCGTCAACTGTCACAGGCTGTAGGGAATTCGGTAACGAGTAGCCATGACTGCATACCAGAATATATGCAAACGATTTGGCATTCTGTTGCGCAACGTGGTATTAATATTTCATACAATCAATAAACTTTTCATGGTCGATTCCGAAGATGGATATAATTGGTACCATCTTCTCCGTTTGCCGCCCTTCCCGAGGTCAATACGCATGTCCGTCCATTCGTCAGTCCACATTTTGGGAACGCAATTCCTACTACTATTTGGGACGAATTCGGATGATGTTTTTCACCGAATGTTTCTATTCACGGAACCTAGAGTATATTGTGAGGTTATGGTAATATTCCAACTCGCAATTAATTTTTTAACCTGTCACACCCTGTTTGCATTGTTGATAATTCCGGACAGAATTCGTTATGGTTTTGAGCATTGGGAGAAAAATATGAGGCCAAAAGAGGGCCAGTACCGCTCCACTGACTTTAGCATCTCTAGACTTTCGTTAAACAAAGCTAACTTTGACTGAAAAAAACACTGAAGTCTCTTTAGAACTACAAATCAACCACCCAACATTGCAAGTGACGTCACCTTTGTTTATTTTTTTAAGACAATGTTGAAACTGAATTGTTCATCAACCCGCATTCAATCAACTGGCGTAATTTGCGCAGTCAGTAAGGCACACTGGTCTAAGAAACATGCTTCATGTGTTCGTATCGGCGCATAAGAAAGGATGTTTTTCTTTTTCATAAATTCAAGATTCGAAACTTGATGCATTGTATTAGCATAAGCAATTTTACACGAAACGATTTTGAAAAAAATCGCTTTCCATTTTTGTGATATTTATAAATACATGTGTATGAGTTGAAAATAGTAAAATATTGAAATACTGACACACCAGTAGAGAAAAAAATATTATAAAATATAAAGTTTTCTTACAAATGTAACGAATAAACGAGTAAATTTTAAGATAATTTTCTAAATTGAATATACACTAAAAAAAGATAACAACATTACAAAAAATATATATTCGACTGAGTTTCGAACCTCAATATTAAATATCACTTTACTTTCGAGGGTCGAAGGCGTATGGCCAAACACACTTACTACCGGAGCTATTTTCCCACTTGTCAAGTTCAAATATTTTTACTATTTATTTAACCTTATATATTTCACATAGCAATAAAATAATAAACAAATCATGACATCACTTGCAATGTTGGACGGTCGGACTGTATTTTATCATGACTTTAAGGGTCTGACCCACTTTGCACCAAAATACTCATTCACCATTAACCTTTACCAATCTGAGTACAAACATTTGGCCAGTTGAGCTAAAAACAATATTTCAAGACACATTAGCAATTTGATAAAAAGCAGAAAAAATAGATAAAAAAAACATTGTTGAATACATAAAGAAATTCGCCATTATCCAAAAAAAATTCTTTCATCCTTGGTTCCTAGAAACAATTGTGAAATGAAACGAGACCTTTTAAAATCATCTACTTGGTGTCAAAGTTTTTATCATGGTTCCCAATTCGTCTTTTACAATTCCTATGTTACTCCCGGGAAAATGAAATGCTGTAAATTACTGCCTGGAATATTTTTGAGAGTCTTTCCCTAGACATTTTAATGTTAAATAATTGCGTGCTTGAAACATGGTCTACCATTTGAAATACTCAGACCATATTAAAGGAATTGATAAGGTATTATTCCGTGTTTGAAACATGATCTTTAATTGAAATTCTACCAGTTGGAAATAATGAAACGGTCGGAATAAATGTAGTTTTGACGCATTAAATAGCCCATAATCTAATGAAGTAATTGATTGGAAAAAGAAGTTGGCATGAAACAATAATCATGTGATTTATATAACTCCGGACAATGATGAATCGGCGGCTGTAGATACTCTTAAACAGGGCTGTATTCAAGATAAAACGGTACCCTGCTTTTCACATGTCTGATTTGAGCTTGTGCGTGAGATTTCCAACAATTTCTAATATGCCCAAAGCAAAGACTCTAACCAACCAGTGCATCCGCACAGTCTGACCAGAGTCTTCACCATGCATTTAGTAGATAGATAAGGTCTCAAAGTATCTATAGATCATCAGGTAACTTAACATTTACAGTGACTTGGTGTCTTCGCTACCCAATGTTTGCGCCTCACGAACATTTCAAATTGTTAGAAATGTCCGCACAGGCTCATTTGAGTGTTGTGCCATTTCTTATATGACATACCTGTTAATCACAGAAACCTTCTACAATTTTACAGGAATAGCATTTCCAAACATATGTTTTTATATGACAGAAATATGTGGGCAAATAAGTGAACTTTAAATCCCTTCGAATAATCATTTATGTTCAATTTTTTAACTAAATCGTATTTTGACAGTCTCATTCAGGGCTTACGCTAGTATTTGAAATTGAAGAGTTCTTGACTTCTCAATCACGGAATTATGGGGTCAAAACTGATTTTTAGGGTAGTGTACCCGTAATAGCTCGTAATGATTTCCATTAGGAAACATCGGTTAACATTATGAAAGAAGATGTGGTCCAAAATATTGCGGAACTTTTACGGTTCCACTACCTTAAGAAGTCCAAAAAAATCATGAGTACAATTTTGCAGTTTAGAGAGTCAAATCACCTTTTCTTGTATAGATATGAAGTTAGCAATTTAATCGTAAAACTAAAGACAGGATAAAAGATCAATCATTGAAGATGTGAAGGATAAAACATAGTTTTGAGCCTTATAATTTTTTGTCAATGGGGTCAAAATGACCCCTTGGACGAAATTTCTAAGGGTCAAATAAAGTTTTTTTCAGATTTTTTATGGTCATAACCCTGGTTTAAGGGTCAAATACGAGCCTCGCACATTGTGTCAACTGCCCCAGGCTGTAGAGAATTCGATACCGAGTAGCCATGACTGCATACCAGAATAAATGCAAACGATTAGGCATGCCGTTGTGCAATGTGAACGAAATAGTTCACATACAGCCAATAAACTTTTGATGTATGATTCCAAAGATGGATGTATATCGGTATCGTCTGCTTCGTTTGCCGCCTTTCAGGAGGTCAATACGCATGTCCGTTCGTTCGTCAGTCCACAATTTGGGAACGCAATGTAGAATTTTTTTACCCTCTCACCTCCTGTTTGCATTGTTAATAATTCCGGACAGAATTCGTTATGGTTTTGAGCATTCGGAGAAAAATATGAGGCCCAAAGAGGGCCAGTACCGCTCCACTGACTTTAACATCTTAAGACTTTCGTTAAGCAGAGCTTACTTTGACTGAAAACAACACTGAATTCGTTTTAGAACCATTTTATAATGACTTTGAGGGTCTGGCCCACATTGCACCAAAATACTCATTCACCATTAACCTTTACCAATCTTAGTACAAACATTTGGCCAGTTGATATTTTAAGACACATAAGCAATTTGATAAAAAGCAGAAAAAATAGATAAAAAAAACATTGTTCAATAGATTAAGAAAATCGCCATTAATATTTGTGTTATTTTCCAAAAAAATCTTCATCCTTGGTTCCTAGAAACAATTGTGAATTGAACGAGACCTTTTAAAAACCATCTACTTGGTGTGAAAGTTTTGCTCATGGTTCCCAATTCGTCTTTTACAATCCCTATATTACTCCCGGGAAAATGAAATGCTGTAAATTACAGCCTGGCATATTTTTGAGGGTCTTTCTCCAGACATTTTAATGTTGAATAATTGCGTGCTTGAAACATGGTCTACCATTTGAAATACGCAGACCATATTAAACGAATTGATAAGGTATTATCCCGTGTTTGAAACATGATCTTTAATTGAAATTCTACCAGTTGGAAATAATGAAACGGTCGGAAATAAATGTAGTTTTGACGCATTAAATAGCCCTTAGTCTAATGAAGTAATTGATTGGAAAAAGTAGTTTGCATGAAACAATAATCATGTGATTTATATAAATGCGGGCAATGATGAATCGGCCGTTGTAGATACTCTTGAACAGGGCTGTATTCAAGATAAAACGGTACCCTGCTTTTCACATGTCTATGATTTGAGTCTGTGCGTGAGATTTCCAACAATTTCTAATATGCCGAAAGGAAAGACTCTGACCAGCCTGTGCATCCGCACAGTCTGACCAGAGTCTTCAACTTGCATTTAGTAGATAGAATAGGTCTCAAAGTAATAATGCCTGTGGTAGCCGTTCGCCACGCTTCTCTGATAAAGAGGACAAGAATGACCCTTAATCGCTTTCATACATCCCATTTTCCAAACCAGTGAGACGATTACAACCAAACGTGGCAGAATGTTCCTCGGTTGAACATTCTAGAATTTTGTTAGAGAAATATGTATGAATATTTTGAAATGGACTAGAAGAAATTTGCAAATGAAAATACATTGGGAAAGGCCAGCAAGGAACATTCGTGCCTAGTTTTGTTGAAATTGGTCGCGAAGTTTGGAAAAAAGGTAATGTTTGACGGCTGCTTAGTCAATATATTTCTTGCCTTGTCATGCCCATATTTCTCTAACAAAATTCTAGAATGTTCAACCGAGGAACATTCTGCCACGTTTGGTTGTAATCGTCTCATTGGTTTGGAAAAAGGGATGTTCAAGGATCTCCAAGTAAAAAAATCCTAGCCCTGTCTCGCCATTATTTGTTAGCCAATCAAAATTACATGAACAGGTTTTGAAAAAAGGTCACCGAAGGAAATTTCAGGTGAAGTTGGTTTAAACTGAACTTGGAGGAGTGACTTTTTAACATTCCAAAGTCTAAGGAAACACCGACCTGTCACACCCTTCTCAGGGAGGCAATTTAAATTTCACTCAAATGTTTGAGAATTGTGACTCAAGGAACATACAGGCTAAGTTTGGTTGAAATTGGCTCACTCGTTTGGGAGATAAAGACGCTATAAAATTTGTAAGTGAAAATAAGCCCCGCTCTGCATGCCTCATGTATGGGAAACAATCGGAATTTCAAGTATTGTTAAAGGCCGCCCAAGCAACATTCATGCCAACTATGTGTTTATAAGGCGACTGTTTCTGGAGGAGGAAATGTTTAAAGATTTGAAAGTCTAAATAATTGTAGCCGCGTCACCTTCATATTTCGATGGCTCAGTGCGAAACAGTTGTTACTGCCTATAAACATATAGGCAGTTACAACCGATTCACGCTGAGCCATCGATTTGGTGGTTAATCGAGCTAAAGAAAACTATTATTTCGAAAGGAGCTTTCAATTCTGAAAAGAAAAAAACACACGATCAAATGTCAAGGAATGATATATTTAATCATTGAAAAGTAAGAAAATACCCCTAAATAGATGGGATAGCCTTATCAGGCTTCTCTATAATGACAAGAAACAACACGTTTATATCACTTCCCAGAAGGTCTTTTACGTTTAATGATACAATCTTTCACAAAATTATTTACGCTTGGCGAACTCAGATGTACCTCTGCAGGATTAAATCACATGTTCAATCATTTGTTTGAAAAGTTTTTCAGATCTCTCTCTCTCTCTCTCTCTCTCTCTCTCTCTCTCTCTCTCTCTCTCTCTCT